>CM032773.1:0-168585 GCA_019155195.1 Avicennia marina | reverse complement strand
AGACCAAAAAACCATTTCAAAATTGTCTTAAGTTAGGTGACCTCTATAAGTTGTACTTAAAGTTGGTAGGGCTTCTTGTGGCTGTCCCAACTTTAGGAATGGCTTTCAGAGGTCGTCTCATAGTTGTCCCAATTCGCGGGTTTTAAAATAAAGTCAAATACAACTTTATTTCATCAAAAACTCTAATTTTTTTCTCCACTATTGCTAAAAAATATCAAAGCCAATTGAAAACTCCATAAAGTTGCTAGGATTTAAAGACTTCATTAAATAATTTGGCCATAATTATAGAAAACTACAAAAACATACATATTTTTTCTATTTGGAGACATGACATATAGACACTCTACAAGTGCTATACTTATATCATACTTTGATATAACAATCTTTTAAAATATCATATATAACGTATAAAAAAAATTGAATATATAAATTATTGAAGGACATATAGCCTTTTAAAGATGATTTAGTTATATGGACATGTAAAGAAATAAATATTAAATAAAATTGAAGTAAGAGAATAATTTTAAGAAGTAATTAATCTGTAGGTTAGTGATTAAAATTTTGAAATTCTATGGTTCCTTTACTAGACGATTGTGATTCTACCACTTTATATCTTTATTTTAGTTTCATAAAATTCTTTATGCTTTACTTTATGTATTTTTATACTATTTAATTTTCTTCCATCCTTTTATTGTAATCACTTCATATTTCACTTTTACTAATATAAAAATATTATAGCACTTACTTGGCAATAACAAAATATCATCAATATACATGCATGTGATGAAATTAAAATCAATAGATGCAAAACTGAGATAAATAAGGGAAAAAATATAAAAGCAAAATCTACATATGCATTTCCCAAGGAAAAATTATGTGCATGGTGCAGCTTTGTCATTCACAAATGAAATTATGTATCTTCGATGCAATGTTTAAAATATCAAGTTCTATTGTTTACATTAGAAGAGATTCTATCAAATAGCTGTAAAGCCAGCAACGACTTGAACCACAAAATAGTGAAGTCAATGTCCAAAAGACTTCCAAGTTTCAGACTAGTCTAATTGTCAAATTGTACTAAGGACTCTAAAAATAATTTGTAGAAATAGGCCAGTGGTGGGCCATTTTTGAATAATGACTTCCACTTGTTGGGGTTTAGGTTTCATATTATAAATTTGGATTCGGATGGGTGGCGGTATTATTTTTGAGTATTTTCATTATTCAAGTATTTTTTGGGCAGTGCCATAAACTTGAGTTTGTAATTCCTCAAATCAGTTGCTTGCATATATCATTATGCATTTTTGTAGTGTTGTCATATAATTGCATTTTATGTGTGTTCATGCATTTAGCTTTCAACGTGCTTTTGCACTCAAACATAATGTGAATGAAATTTTAGTTTTCTTGAATTTTAACTATGTGAATAATCAGATGTGTATCATATATAGCTTTTTTCGCTATACTTTGCCCCTACTTATGTTCGAGGATTGGATTATTCAGACTAACCAAATATTATGATATTCTACCTAAAATATTTGAGTTAAATGAGCAAACTCTACCTGCAAAATTTTTGATGTATTCAATCTAACTACTAACACACCTCTCATGGAAAATGAGGTCAACTGAGTCAATTATTATGTAGTTTAACCTTCTGTGCTTTTCTTATCTCTTGTAAACATCTAATCACATGGTGAAAACATACTTGCAAACTAGATTAAAATGAATAAATAATATAGTGGAAAAACAAACTAGGTAATGACAAATTTTAAACTAAAATTTGACTCAAATTGGATCCAACTACACTTAAACTTGGTTAACTAACCATACCCAATAAAGTTAGTGACATTCCTATGTGCTTGCATATAGTTTAAAATTTACTTTAACTTGTTTATTTTTCATCTCTCATTGTCCAAGCACGAAGTATTTGGAATAATGGTCAAATTTTTAGTTATACAAATATAAATCTAGTCTAATGTTTTAAAGTTCCTTTTATGGCTATTTCTCTATCTGAGTTGCATGGATACTTCATTCTGATCTCAATGGGAAGACTTCCAACCCATTCCTAATGCTCATGTCAATGTTTTTCCTCCTTTATGAACCATAACTATAGATGTAGACTAAAACTTCTAGGTTTCCAATGCAATCATGGAACTTGTTGAGTTGTGCTAGTGTGGGGTTGCAACACAACAAGTAAAGTTTATCTCTTGATACTTCATTAAACAATCCCTCATTTATTTGTGCCAATAAAGTTTTTTGTTGCTATTAACTCTTGAACGTTTTTAAATTGCTCGAGATTGACGTAATGTCCAAGGTGCAAGTTGAATGAGCATTAGGTGGGAGATCCACCAATATATGGAGTGATACTTTGTTGACTTCCAAACCTTCAAGTTTTTTTAAAAATTTGTAACACAATGTCAACTTCTTCTGATTCAATAAGGATATATACTCTGAATCACATGAACCCACACTCTTAGATGCCTTTAGTGCTGTAGTGAATTGAATAAAAGATTAAATAATGGGACTTGCAAACAAAAGTAGAGTATCTCCAAGAAGTAATAAATTTTAATGAATATTTAGTTGGTTATGGTCATTCATTGCTGTTGCATCTAGTTTAATTATTTTTATTTTTTTCACTTCTCCTTTTGGTTTTTTGCCTTTGCTTAAAAAGTGTAAGAATTTTGTTTCTTGCACTTGGCTAAACAATTTGAATTTGAAGCAGATTTGTTGAATATTGTGTGAATTTGATATTTTTTCTTTCCACCAAAATGCTATTAAACATACTTCGGAATTTGAAATGGACAAAAGTTGGATAGCACTTGATGATAGAACAATCCCTGAATATGATAAAGGAGTTCAATTATTCTTGGATTTTGCATATTCATCAATTGCTCCATTGGATAAGATTACATGTCCCTAAAAATTTGCATAAGTGATTACCCTATCATCCTATGTCAAAACGTACTCCAACTAATTCAACTGGCATAATTGTAGATGGTGAACCCTTACCCTCCTTAGGTAGGACAAAGACTAGTGTCAAGATTGACTTCTCTTTGAGTTCCACAAAGCTCCTCTCGTACTTTTGGCTCTACTTGAATTTCCTCCACTTCTATAGGAGTTGAATCAGAAATATCACCATTCTAGCAAATCCCTCATTGAACTTTTGATAATACCCTGTGTATCCTAAGAAACTCCATTTATTAATGTTCGTGGGCTTTGGTCACAACATGATTTCTTCAACTTTCTTAGGATCCATTTAGACTCCCTCCTCGGATATTATGTGTCATAGAAATGCCATGCCCCTTAGCTCAAACTCACATTAGTTGAACTTCCCACACAACTGCCTTTCTCAGAGTGTCTACAAGACTATCCTTAAGTGTTCCCCATGTGCCTACTTTTCTTGGAGTGTTTGCAGGTCTATCCTTAGGTGTTAGCTAAAATATCATTTATGAATGCCACCAAATTATCTAAATACAACTTGAACACTCAGTTCATAAGGACTAAGAAAGTCACAGAGGCATTAGTTAATCCAAAAGACAACACCAAGAATTTGTAGTGTCCATATGGCATCTTAAAGGCTGTCTTAGGGATACTCTTAGTTTTTCCTTTAGCTAAAAGTACCTCGATCTTAAATTGATCTTGGAAAGCACCCTACCTCTCTTAAGTTGGTCGAATAAGTCATCAATCCTTGGCAAAAGGGTACTAATTTTTTATTGTTACTTTATTGAGCTCCTTGTAATTGATGTGCAACCTCAAACTTCTATCTTTCTTCTTTACAAGTAGTACAAGGGCTCCCTGGGGTGGTGCACTTGGTTAGATTTGCTTCTTATTTAGAAGTTCTTGCATCTACACCTTCAAATCCTTTAGTTTTTCCAGTGCCATTTGATATAGCACTTTTGAGATGGGTGCCATTCCTAGAATAAGTTAGTTTTGAATTCAATCTCCTTATCTGGAGATGGTCTGGGTAAGTAGACAAGGAAGATGTCTGGAAATTCTCTAACTATGTGGATATCTTCTACTTTCAATCTTTAGTCATATGTGTTTATTACATAGGTGGGATAGACTTTGCATTCCTTCTTTATTCTACAAAAATCAACTGATTGAGCTTACTAAATCGGTTCCTAACACTCTTATAAAAGGATATTGTATCACCCGACAATGGATGGAAATTCATGACCTTCTTCTTATAGTCTACATAAGTGAAACTTTTTGCTCGTCAATCCATCCTTAGAATGACATCAATTCCCTCATGTTAAGATATATCAAATTAGCCTTCAATCCTTGATTCCCACCAAAGTCTAAGTCACTATACTTATATATCATGTTAGGTATCAAGATCTTACCTCTCGGTGTGGCTACTCTATAAAGTTGTTCTAACAATTTGGGCTAATGCTTTAAGTGTTTAGCAGAGCTTTTAGAAACAAATGAATGTCAAGCACTAAGAACAAATCAAGACATAAGCACAAAATAGGTTAACAACTATGTTACTTACAATTACGCCCTCAGCATTCATAGTAAACACTCAAGTATTTTCCTTTGGCCTCACACTCAACTGATAAGGCTTGGGGTTGCTATTGTTGCTATTAGTGCCATTCCCATTATTAGTGTTAGTGGCATTTGGACTGGAAGTATCATGTAGGCACTCAGCAGTTCAGTGACCTTGCTAGCTACATCAGAAACATGCGTTAATTATCATTCAACACACTCTGCTATACCAACAGGTGCCATATGATACACTCTGACAGTTAAGTTAGGGGTTGACCATTATCGACCCTATTAGCCCTATGTTGCCCAGTGGTTTAGCTTGGAGTTCAGTTTGCTTATTCCTAGAACTTGGGCTTAGTTTAGGCTTCTTCAAGTTATTCTCAACTTCTTTGCAGTAGATATCAGCTTCAACTTTTATAGATGTCCCTAGTAATTCATAAAAAAGTTCTAGCCTCATATAAAACTAGTGCCTTTTGAATCCGACTCTTCAATACCCTTATAAACCTTATGCATCTTTAGGGCAGGGTTGGCCATCACCATCGACAAATACTCTCCCAACGTGTGGAACTTAGTGACATACTCCACTTCAGTCATGTTGGGCACCTACACCAAATTATCAAACTTCACCATCTTTTGCAGGCGAATTGCATTGGGAAAGAAATCATTTAGGAATACTTCATGAAAAATGAGCCCAAGTACTGGGTCCCTCTTCCAGCAGTGGTGAGATACCTTTCCCTCACATGGCAGTCTCAAGTATCAGAAAGGGTACTATAACCCTAGGTCGTACCTCAACTAGCACTTCCATTGGCTCGAAATTATGTTTCATCTCCTTTAGCCATTTTTGCACAACTTCAAGGTCATGTGAGCCATAAAACATGGATACGTGGGCTCTTCTCAGTGCTTTGTATGGGCTTTGGTCCCTCAATGAGGTTGAGCCTAAGTTGGGGCCAAGACTTGTTGCTAGGCCCCTGCCACTTAGGCTACCATAGTCGAAATGGCCATTAGGTCTTCTCACCTTAGGTTCATTTAGCCCATAGTTGACTATGGTTATAGCTGAACAGCTGGTGGAGGTAAAGGATATGCATATACTTGCTTATTCAAGTCATCCATAAGGGTGGCATATCGTAGATTTTGGGTAGCATGACGAGGTTTTCAACCATTTCTTACATAAGGGAAATTGTTCAACGGTTTAATTAATAATACGTGCTTGGAATTTATATGCATATAGAATAGTAGGACACTAATTAAAATAGCAAGACAAGCAATTATCGAGAAGAGGCAACTTTATTCTTATTATGACTCAATATAATTGACAACGAAGGAAGAACTCATCTTATTGCACGGCAAAAATTTCCTATAGTCTCATAACTCCTAGTTTAGAACCCCTAGTCTATAATTCAATGTCCATTATTTGGGTCAACTTCATTAGGCTCTTCTTCTTTAAGGTCTTCCTTGAGATCCTTTTTTGGGTCTTTCTCCTTGAAGTGGTGGCGGATCATTTCATGGAGCTCGTAATTCGTGGGGAGCAACTAGTCCTCCTACTACGCCATCCCATGACGCTTCTCTGGAAGAAGGGCCATGCAATACTCGTAGTCCATCTTGACACTCTTGTGTATCTCAATAAAGCACTTTGTCCCATCTTAATTTCTTCTAGTTTCCTTTTAAGTGTACCTTAATACTTTCTCATGTTAGTGTTCTTGTTTCTTAAATCCATATTTTGGCCTCAAGTTTAGCACACTACCGCTAGGACTCTAATAGCATGGCGGCTACCTTTTCTAGTTGAATCAGTGTGATAATAAGCAATCCAACATCTCCACAGACAAGTTGTTGCTATTGAAGGCACACATCTCCTCGACTCACAAGCCCCATCCATTTCCTATGTCAAAGTAAACTAATCTAATATCTTATGCATTAATGAAAATGCAAATAGATTCTATATTCTCGCAATATGATTTCCTATAGTCCGTTCTACGTTACACATCATATGTTTCTAGCATCAAACCTAAGCCCTAATACCACCCTCTGTCACACCCCGAATCTGGGAACACAATATGACAGTACCTATAAGATAAACATCTAAGTAAATTCCAAAGCCCAAATGTTAGAGAAAATACTCCCTGAAGTTCATTTATTGTAAATGACAAGGTCTGTTACATTGAAGTGGAAAAATAAATAAATCTATTCAATTACATCCTTGCTTTTATTCATTGGCAAAATTATAACTAAGCTTTTCATTTCTCATGCCTTCTCCCATTTCCACATTTGCTCTTCCTCATGAGATTTTTTGCAAAAGAAGTTTACAAAATTCATACATTCAATTGAAAGCTAGTAAAAAAATAAACAGCTAAGAATTCATATATACTTTATCACATATTCATTTCACATAAACTATTCTTTGGCATGCCTAGGGGCTGAAATAGTTGTGTATCATTTTTACTAATTAAGACTTTAGTCTTTTACCCTAACTAAATAAGGTTACATACAATATTGCAACTATCTCAATTTATAAACCTAATTGACAAGGTCATATATCACAACCTATAACCCTAGTTAAGGGAGTCACTTGGCTCAATATTTCATTCTAATTGATAGGATCATGCATCCTACCTATTTCCTAGCGAGTGAATGGAATAGCTCATGCACACTACTTGGTCTCCAAAGTCATCATATTGCAATATTCCAATATACTCAATTAACATGTTTAAAACAGTTTAAGAATACAATTCAAGTAGCACTTGTTCATACACAGAAGTATTTCAGAATAGCATTTTGAATATTTCAACAGGAAAACATAGCAAAAATATATTCCAGAATATGAATAAATGAAATACAAAATTTCATAAAATATTTTAGCAACAGACAAAATATCTAGGAAAATAATTGATATTAAAAAGCAGTTATAAAAGTTTATGCTAGGTAATTTACTTAGTATTCATTTATTGATCCTAAAACTCACTATTTCAGTTTTCTCAGTTCCTTGAACAAATCAAAACAATTTCCGCTTAGTGGAAATTAAATTCCCATATGCTTCTTGATAAAGTCTTGGAGCCTTAAATTATGAGTTTGTTTTTTCCTATAGGTTTCATGCTAAATTCTACTAATCTTAGAGTAATACTCATTCATTGGAAGGATTTCTTATTAGGCTCTTGTATTCACAACTCTCTATGTCTCATGAGGCCTTATTGCAACTAATTCGGCATGTTTTGGGGTTAAAACTAATAAAATTTTACATTAATCATTAAAAATGAAGTCTAGCCATTTTCTAGGTCTCACCTTTGTGAAAACATCATTCACAACTGTGAAAATAGGTTTCGTAACTGTATGACGAGCTGTAGGACATTTTGGACATGTTCTCCTTTTGCCTTGCAATTGTGTGAAGCAAGTCCAAGCTCGTGAGAAGCTTCCCCATGTCTGCAACACCAATAACAAAGTGTTCTAGAATTCACTTGCTACGTGCTTCATGACTGTGAAGAGTAGAGCTGCGATTGTGGTGTGCACTGCCATGCTTGCGGTGTTGATCTCAAGGCATACTAGAATTGCCTGTGGTCTTGCTTGCATCTGTGTGAATCCCTACCATGACTGCAACAAAGGGTAGCACGGCCATGAGTTATAGATGTGATAAAGGTCTGCATGTGCAGTAAGGCCACGTTTGATCATTTCTTTTGCTCTACCCAAATCTTGACATCCCAACAAACAATTAAACATTCTTCAAGGGTTTTAGAAGGTTTTCAACCAATATTTAATTCACAAAACACAAAAGTAGAGTGGAAACAAGGATTAAACTGGTAAAGTTTATACCTTCCATTCTTAATATACGTAACTAATTCCCATACTATATTTCCTATATCTAATCACAACTTGGTTCTTTCAAATAATTTCACCACTTTAGTCATGCATTAACCTAAACACTCATGATTTATGCACCCATAATGTGTGAAACTCAATTCCTAAGAGCATGCATGAATTTTATGGCATTGGGTCAATGGATTACCTTGAACTTCTATGTGTTCTTGGGATGAAATATTCGTCTCTCCCTCTTCATTTCTCTTTCTAGTTGACTAGTGCTCTTTCTAGCTGATTGCTACTCTTTCTTAGGTGGAAGAATTCTTATTTCTCCTTGGTTTGGTTTGATATGTGTGTGTGTGCGTGTGTGTGTGTGTGTTAGGGTATACTGAGGGTGTTTATTGAAAAGTGGGACTCCTATATTTTTGGAAGGAATTCCACTCGAATTTCTTGAAAATTTTCAAACCCAAATCAGCCACAGTTCCCCTAATTTGGTCCCCTTTTTTGCATGGCAAAGCTTCTTCATCATGTATCAAAATTTGGTAATGTTTGATGAGCATAATTATGAGCATATTGTCTTTCATGTACACTTAATATTACCCACTTTATTCACACAAAAATAAATTAATAAATACATAGACACTAGAAAATTAAATAATTCATAACAAAAAAATTTTATCATTATTCTCATTGTCACCTAAATATTTAGGGGTATTACAGAGGTTGCCCAATGGATCGCAGGGGCCTCGGATTGTTATTCTAAAATGCCCACTGACTAATTACTGTGTGCGTAGATCAATCCAAAAATGCCATAATTGATCTAAAAGCTACACAAATCAATCCAAGGGTCCTGAAATTGATCCAAAACCCAGTTTTTGTGATCTTTCCATGCATTTCACGTTGAAATCACCATGCACCCATGCATGTTCATCACAGACCCACATAAAACACCGTTCACTTGACCTAGACTTTTGAAACCCAACAATGACATAGGAATCGGTGGGAATACGTGAGAAATTACATGATCCACGTAAGAAAAAGCCAAATGGTGTGTCCAGGATTTTAAGGTGTGCTTAGGGCAAACATAGGATGTTCAATTTGTTAATTTATGAATTAAAATGGATTTAGTTTGATTGAATAGAAATTCCAAAACTTGTGAATAGTGAGTAACCGAACAAGCAAAGTTAACACCAAATAGGTTTACCTTTCCAAGATTTTACTACCTTGCGAAAACTTGATTTTCTTGCAAATTTCTAGTTTCCTTGTAAAATTTATGTTTTCAAGATGAAACCTTTACTCTATGGTTTTCCAAAGAATTTCCCTATTATTTGCAATTTTTACTATTTTAATAAAGGAGACATAATAGACATTAAACTTAAATTGCTTTTACCAAGAAATGATATTTCAGAAGAGTATGTCTAACTTTTTATACTGAATTTCAAATTGAATAGTTTAACTTAGAAAGGTTTACGTTAAGATGCTCATTAGAATGAACACTAGTGTAGAGGTGCTAGTTTTAACTCTCCCAATCGGGGTAGAAGTATTAGACCCTTCAGCTTGGATTTATCTAACCATCTCAATCAAGATTAAAGATTGAGATAGCTAACAAGCTACACATAATTCTCTCAATTATGGTAAAAAAATTAACTACATAACCTTTTTAACTAAGATTAAAGATTGAGATAATCAGTAAGTTTACTCGTAACCATCCTTGGTTGAGATTATAGATTTTGGCTCTAATTAGTGGTTTGATACACGAAGTGTTCAAAACTATGAACAGACTAAAAGGATGTGCAAATGAAATGGTTGTGACAATAATATGGATTGTTTTATTTTTACTGTAAAGTGAACTTTCTAATGAATATGTAAATGCTAATTGTTTTACTACATTCACATCCTAAAAAGGTAGCTGAATCCCTTATTAAGTGATCAATCACTTATCCATTTTGAAAACCACTTTTGTAGATGACACCAATGGAGATGAATATGTTCAAAGTTGGTAAAGTGCCGAGATACACTCCTAGTTATGGTTTTATCTTTGATAATTAAGAATATGCGATGTAACTGACTTTTTATTATTCCTACTACAATAATGTAATCGAACTTCTTGTTTTGGAATGATTATTATCATCTATTGAATTAGCTAGTCTAATATGTAGACTTTGGCTTCCTTTAAGATAACTATTTTAAGAGTACTGTCATGTCATACTCTTAACTTTTAAATTATATTTAGTAATTAATAATTAATAAATTATGTAATAACTAAATCTGATATTTACTCATATGCAAATGTGTTATATGTGCAAAGCACGTTCTTTTTTTCTAGTATTATGAAAATATATAAATACTCAAAAACAGATAAATCAAATATACATATTATATTATTTACGCTTTTGATAAAGCATATACATAATAAGCACACCATTACTTTATAAACATAGGAATGTCTTTCATCTTCCAACAAATTCATATATTCATGCTCGCATATTGAAATTTACCATCATTGCATGAGATAGTCTAACAACCAAGTTGAACGACAATAATTGGTAGATTATTCAACAGCACATACAAGCATCAAGTGTATTACATTGAAACAAGGCTAGGACTAACTCAAGAAATTGATTCAAATATTATAATATATTTTTTGAAATATATAAAGTATTTAAAACATAAGCTTTATGAAAAATATAAAGATAAATATTTATATCTTTAACATGTAAACTATAAAAATATGAAATATATACCCTAAAAGGCAAAAAATTCTCTTGACAATTTCTAAATTTTGGATTTTTTATTTCATTTTAGTCCTTTGGCACTAGCATATTAGTATTTCATAAATTTGGTCGGAAGTTGGTCAATAAGTTTAATTTGATAAGAGATTATTGTAATTGCTCATACATGAAGCAAAGTTAGTGTACATATCCCAAATTCTAAGATACAACGGTGTGATTGTCCCTATTTGTTATTAAGTGTCCTATTTGTGGGAAAGTGGGGGAGAATTTTTGGGGTGGGGAAAAGTTTTTAAGGCAAGAAAATTATAAAGAGGGGTGGAAAACGCAGCAGGTCTTCTCCTTCTTCATGGTTGCCTTTTTAAGGCAAGAAAATATGTTTGAGTATGTTTCCATAGTTTTGAATCACATCATCCAATCATGCAATACTTCTTATCTATACTATTAATAATGTGTGAGCATAGGATAAAACCTATTTTTTGGTCTTAAAATCAATTTACAAAAATTATCCCATTGTCAATAAAAATTTTGTATTTTTTAGAGTCCATTTGGATTTCACCCATTGCAACGATAGCAACTGTTTCATGAAAGAAATGACATAAAAAAAGTGGTCTTCCAAAGAACCCTGTTATGAGTTCTCCACTTCTTCAGGTCTTGAAGCTGAAAGATATATGTGAATAATCAACAATTATTAGGGTTTATTTTTTTAAGTTTTTGACCTATTTATATTTTTCATTTTCATCCTTCTTAACTAAAATTAGATTTACTTTTATTTCTTTTTATTTTTTATTTAACTTCTTTGTATCTTATGTCATAATGTACATTTTAATGCACTTTTAACTTTTAAAGAATTTGTTTTCATTATTAAATTGTATGAAAAATATTAATTTATAATTTACATTATTCACATTTGATTTTGGATAGTTATACACACATATGCATATAGAGAGGGCAAATTCTACTAAATGATTAATTATAAAATCAAATAAAAGTACAATATAAATTTAAAAAATTATGTATGAAATCAATGTATTCACACAATACAATATTTTTAAATTTTATATGTACATGCATAGCTAGTAACAATAATACAACAAACCAGTAGAGTAAGCACACTCGCTGCATGTGTTTAAAAAATTAAATCATACATGTACTTATGCAAAATACATTAAAAAATGCAGTAATAAACTAAATAGAAGTTGAACATTGTTCAACGTAAATTTAAGTTATTATTTAGAAGGCGACGACTCCCAAAACAAAATGTTGTATCTTGTCCATTAAGATCCTTTACTATATACTAATATCAATATACAATATTTAATAGTACACTTATTCTTTCATTTTTATATGCTCAAAAATGTTCATTTAAACGTATTTGTAAGGTGAGCTTAATGTATATCCTATTATATTTCTACAGTCAAGCAACAAATTCTTTCATTTTTTCATTACCTCTAGTAATGTTTATTTTCATTTTCATACCTAAAAACACATAATACAATCATTACAATTTTTAAAATTTATTTCTATCTCTCTTATTTTTACACAATTCTCAAAAAAATTATACTTAAAACCAAACACTCAAAAACCTAAACAATCATTGCCTCTACGTTTAAGTCCAATGAAAATCAAAATTTAGCAAACCATAAATCCCCTACAGGAAAAGAAACTGAAAAAAAAAAAAGAAGTGAAGAAAACCAAGAGAGATTTTATTGAACATGCACATCTTTTCGTTAAATGAGTTTCTAAAAAATATCAATACTTCAAATTATTTTACTTCTATCTTCTCATGCATTTCTACCAAAGATAACACATTATATGCTAAGTTTAACGACAGTTCCTTGTGTTTCCTTCAAATTATTGCTCGAATTTGGGCAAACATCTTGTCTGCAAGGATTATTAACAAATGGCTGTTATTGAGTCTATCACAGTTTCATTCTCCATTGCCTACAATATGTCCTACGCATTAATCACCATCCACGAATTGAAGGATACTTGCAATTATTATGGCTCTAACAACCAACCTTTTTTTCTCGGAACAAAGGGGTTCACACAAATCAGTGATTTGAAGGTAGCCTATTTGATACTTCCATTAACAAAGGTAGCAACAACTATAATTGGACATTAAGATCATTTTGCCATGGAAGGAACTTCCAAGGCAATCAGGCTTGACTTGAAGCTTAATGATGAACTAACTATCATTGCTTATATCTAACATTTCCTATTTGAAATCTTTCAGCTTTCACTTCCCTAAACCTACTATCTGAGTGGAACAAGTTCAAGCACAAGAATAAGAATAACCACATAGTACATTAATATCACTGTTTGCCGTCACTTATCCCCAATTAGAAACGTGCTCAGAATAGCATCTTTGGCATTATTGCCACCAAATGTAAACAAATGTCCAGCATTTGGTATCTCATGATATCATATCCACGGAAGCGTCTGGGCAATGTACCTTTGCAGTGTGATAGGCACAAAGCCATCTTCGACTCCATGCCACACATGAACAGAACCTTGGCCGTCGAGGAAAGGATCGTCTAGACTCATAGGATCAAAATCCTAATGCCCAAATCCAAACATCATATCATGGTGCAATAACTCATACACTCCCTGTTGTGTCACATATTCCTGTTGATAAGCAACCACTAAAATGGAATCAAAAGAAATAGGCTATTTGGTCACTGGGTAGAAATGCAAAAGCTTAAGATGGAATAGCTCATAGATAAGAACATTCTCCCTTATACGTTAAAGGCAAATCTTTCCCTCAACACAACCTTTACTGTCTTCTCTAAAAATTTCTTTTCCTCCCTTTTCTTCCCCTCTCTTTGTTCCTCTTATCATTCTCCCATTGTTTCTCAATGTACAATCAATTCTTTCGAGCTAAGGATGGTGATAATGGTACATGTATGATACAACGACCCCAAAATAGAAAAGAGTAGTTATTCCTAGCCTCATCATAACAAACAAGCTAATCAAATCACCTTAGCCTTGCCAATAGTACATGACTAGAGTACATTAAAATCACGTTGCACACATGAACCCTCTTTGTCACCTCCTTCCCATGGTGACTATCCTACCATTGTAGTTGATAGAGCTTAACAGGATTCAATAATGGTAGTAGCAACGTACCAACTAACATCTTCCTCACCACATTGGTGCAACTCCCACTATCATTAATCAAACTATAAACCTTGTCCATCGCCTCACACCTCATCTAGAAGATGCAATCAACTATTCAATACCCAACTCATCTTTTATATTTATAGATAATCCTATCCATGAAACTAAGCTAAAGCTCTCCATTGCCTCACATATCTCTTCCTCCAAAGGAGTGTCATCACCACACTTATCATAAATAATGTCTTCTTTGTCAGTTATTGTAATTACTTGCTTCTTCAAATATTAGTTCTCCACATGTCCTCTACCCTAGCATCTAAAGCAAAAAATATCATGACTATAACTAGAAGATAAAATAGTTCAAGTTACCCTATGTGTATCCACATTAAGTATCAGCTTACTCCTAGTTGCAAAAGTGGTCGAATGACTGTAATAATGGTCACTACCACTCCTCTTGGGCTACTACTTTATCTTAATTACCTTTTGGAGCATATTTTCTCTCTTCACGTAGTACTACATCTCAACAGTCTCAATTATATCCCAATTAATCCCATTGAGGAAACATGCCATGGTAGCCTCTTGATTATCTACTACATTTGCTTACATCATGGCAATATCTATTTCTTTTTAGTAGTCTTCCACACTCTAATCACCCTATTTCAATGCACGCAATCTTTAGTATAAATCTCTATAGTAATGACTAGATACGAACCTCTTATGCATCATGGCCTTTAGCTCTCCCTTAGTTCGTATAGGCCTCTCTCTAACTCGTCTCCAACTAATGCAAAACTAATTCCACAAAATGATCACATAATAAGTAAATTCAATGTCTTCAAATTATACCTTTTGTGTGTCAATGTACTGGTGGCAATCAATATTCAGTGCTCCCACTCCAAATATTTATTTGGGTCAGATTGTCTTAAGAATGATGTAATGGTGAATATTACTTATCTCATTGCATCACCATCTCCATCATGCCCTTTACATGGTCTCCTAAGTGCATGATTATATTAATCCTTGCTTGATCCAAAATTGTTGTTGTAGGATGGCCTTGAAGGCCGTGTAGGTTTATCCCTCATCCTCTCAAGTCTCAGTGCATAACTGTCTACTAATAGTTTGTAACTCTACTTACTCTAAGCTATATTGAATATTATTCATAATCTAGGAAATCTTCCTAAGTGAACATAAAATATGTGTCAATAGGTGGTCTCCTACACCGATGCTTCTTGATTCAGTCCTACTTGATTAGTTGACATTCTAGAAGCGTGTGAATAAAAATATATGTACCTTTTCCACTCACTCTCCAATTTTTATTTTTTTTACATTTTTCACTACCTTTTTCTCAAATTTTCTCAATTATTTTAACTTCTATATTTTTCCCTTTTTTTAATTTATTTCACTTTTTTCTGTAATTTTTTCAAAATAATCTTTTTTTTTCTACAGTACAATGGTGCCCTAGAGAATAAAGTAGCTAAACCAACTCAGAAAACAAAAACAAATTCTCCCAAAATATCTAAATATTCCGGCAATGACTGCAGCCCAACAATACGTCTGATCCAAACGAAAATAAGATCCTAATATTTTAAACTTACCCAACACTCCATACTAGTTTAACACAAACACAACTCAGCCTAAAACATAAACCCATCAAAAAATTCCAACCAAAATCAGCCCAAACTAACAAACCTCTTGTCCGAAACTCCTCAGCCTACCAGATTTTTCAGCCTAGCCCAGAAAATGTTTTATTTTTTTTTATTTTTATTTTGTTTTTATTTTCATATTTCGCCCTCTTCAACCCGTTTAAGGTTTCTTTGGCGGATGGTAGGTATCAACGCTTGGCGACGGTGAACAGTGACATTGGAGGCTGATTGGTAGGCAGCGAATCCGACGATTAAGATCTTAGAAGCCAGTGGCGCAGACGGTGTGCACGGCGAGGGAAAACAAGTGGCTGCAATTGTGGCATTTTTGGAAGAAATCATCACCGCTTCGACGGTCCTGGCTTCCGAGTGACGGCGGCACGGGTGTCGGCTAAGGACAGTGACCCTCTTTCAGGCGGAACAGGTTTGTCGGATGGGTGAACGCCTGCGACAGGGGTCTGGGTTCTGCTGTAGTGCTACCAGCCTTCCTCTATTATTTTTTCTATGATCTCCTTTCTTGTTTTGAACTTTTTTTTTTAATTTGTTGATTTTATTAAGATCTGAATTCTAATTATCAAATTTAGAAATTCAATATGCCAAATAACGTCGTTAGACCGATGAAGTAAATTGAATATGGATCAGAAGAAGCGAATAGAACAGGAATTTTTTTTTTTAAAAAAAGAAATAATCTAACGTTAGATCAATTAATATGTCACAATTAAATAATATTCATTCTTAATTAAATTAATTTTAATTTGATTCCTCAAATTTTAAAATTACTCAACAAATTAAAAAGAAAATTGAAAAGAAGTTCTAGTAAATGCTTCAAACGCGAAAATCTAAAATTTTATCTTGTACAGCATAAAACAACATTTGTATGAATAAGTAGTTATAATTATTTGAGTAATTTTCTTATTTTAATTAATATATTTTAGAAGTTTAGTTTATTATATTTAGTGATAAGTTTTTGTAAAGTGGGATTTTTTGTTTTTTATTTTACTCTCTTTTCATATTAGTCTAGAACTTCATCGTATATCCACGATGTCATGATGTCCGCCAAATCAGTTTTTTCCACTCTCTAGTCTGACTTGACGTCATTTAACGGACATACGAATTTCAGGTGCAAAATCCATTAAAATCCTAATGACTGGAAAAATAGGACTTAATAAGTTGTGTCCGCAGAGCATAAGACTGAAAACTGTCGGACCAAAAATGCAATTTTTCATTGTGGAAATTGCATTCAATGCCTAGTGGTTCTCTGCATATTATTTTAGCATGATCGATATCATTTTTCAACTTCAGATCTAATAACATTTTTGTGTAAACATATTAAATCTTTTACTTTAATAATTTTTTCAAGCAGTATCTATTGTATTAATAATTTTAAAAATCTTTCCACAATATCTGATCAATATAAATTTAATTAACTTTATTTTTAAAATTTTATAGACCATATGATTTAAAATTTTTCATTTTAAGTAAATTTATTCTTACTTAATTAATCATATGTGATACTGAAAAAGGAAGTTTAATTAAAGATATAAATTACTTTCCATATAACGAAAATATATGGATGAAACCAATTTATTGAATGCAGCATAAATTTATAGATCTGTCACTTTATATTAAAGTTTAAAATCCTTGATTGATGAACCAATATGATGCAAAAAGTTTCATTGGATGATATTAGACATACTTCTACTTGGCTTTGTGTTTGTTGCATTATGGGTATAATTAATGAAGTTGTGCCACTCATATGCAAGATCAATACGCACTTTCCTCAATACCAAACGTATACCCAAAGAATTTATTCCTAATACTGAATTTTTAAGAATTAGCTTAATTACTTTTTGTCTTAATAGTTACATTCCTCTTAAAACACACACACACATATTCTTATTAAAAATATTAATTACTACTCTTTATAAACTATCACATTATTAAAAAATTATATAATCTATATTACGTATTAAAGTATGAATCCCTCCATGTTTTTTTGGTGTGAAAATATCATGTATAGTGTGAAAATTTATAGTGTGAAAAGTATAAAATACATAGTGTGAATCCCTCCATTATTAAAAGTATCATGTATAGTGTGAAAATTTAAATAAAATACAATGCATATTTAATATAAAATATTAAGTAAATTCATAATATTAAGATATCATAAAAAGCATTAACTTTAAATAAAAATTAAAAATTTGCCATACTTAGACGAGAAAGTATTGTATTAAAAATTATAGTTTTGTACATAAAACGTTACATGACCTTATCATATGTGCAACTTTATCAATTTTAAAGAAATACTTTAATACATGAATTGTGGATAAAAAATAATTGAGAAATAATTAGTCCACTAGACAATTAAGAAAATGCATTATAGATTTTAAGAAAAATGATACATTCATAAAAAGGATGGCTCAAAAATAAGTAAAAATATGGTTTTTTTAATTAACAAAATTCTAATGAAGGAATTTGTATGATGAAACATTATATAATATTATTATGTACAATATTTGAAAAAATAATTTTTGAAAAAATATTGTAATTTATTTATATGTTTGCGTGTGTGTGTGTGTGTTATTTCATCATTCATGTGGTATTTTCTTTTGAATGTGATTGAAAGTAATTTTACCTATATCCAAGGAATGAATTTATATAACAAAACATTGTATAATATTTTTACCTAAAATTGTACAACACACAACTTTAAGAAGTTATAGAATACTCTCATTTTTAAATTACATGAATTAATAACATAAGATGTGATTTCGTATTGATGAACTTTGTATTGATGAACTTTGACTTAAAGCACTGAAATTTATGTCAATTCATGTCATTAAATTATAAGGTGGCCAATTGTAAGACATTAAATACAATCAATGTTTGGAATTTATTAAAGGAAATAAATTATAACAAAAATATAGTCATTCATTTCAAAGCATACAAAAACCTTATAACAATTTAGTAACTCTGTGTTTCAGCCAAATGATGTTCAACTTTAATATCAACCTTTACAACTTGAAGAAAGGCGATGGAAACAAATGATGCAGAAGTTCGAGGTACTAGCCACTGTGAACCCAATTCGATGCCAAGATAACTTTACTAACAAAGGCTAACACAATAATATTCTTTATGTATTGTAATTTTTAGATATAGATTATTTTATAATGGTATATTAGAGAGGCAAATTTAGTACATTGAAGGTGCTAAACAGCAATGAAAATTAATTTAAATTCAAGTAATATGATGAGAATAATCTATAAAATCATTTAAATATATGAAATATGAATTAGGGAGGCAAAGGATAAAAAAATTATTTTAAAAATTATATAATGAAATTTTATGTAAGAGAGTGAGGCAAAAAGTTCAGAAAAATAACTAGATATATCTGTGTACATATGTAATTAATTAAATATCATTAATAGAGCCATTGGTTTTTAAACATGAATTTTGAAAACACAAATATACTTTGAAATAAAAAAATATTACTAAATTCTAAAAAAAATCTCAACCCCCTCACTTATAAAATAATTTTAAATTTATTTTCTTCTTTTATTTGTATAAATCAAAATTTAAGTGAATTTTTATTATTATTTTAACTTAACTAAATACCTTCGAGAAAGCATATAAAAATATAACTCTTTTTTATTAAAAAAAATATTCATATAAATTAAAATTTAATTGGCTCATTTCTTTGTCATAATTTTACTTAATTAAATGAAACCATATAAGAAATTTCTTATTGATAGTAATGTGGCATGAGTAAGTGGTATTGTTAAAATTTAAAATTATAATATATTACATATTTTATTTAAATAGATAATCAATTTTTAAAAATAAGATATTAATATAATTTGTTATGTGATAAATTTGTTAAAATAAATACATAACAAAATATTTAAAAGAACAAAACTATAAAAATAAAAAATTAAAAGCTAGCCATAACTGCAATACATTTCAATATAAGAAGATAATTCAATTTTAAAGTATAAACATAAATAAAATTCACAGTTAGAAATAATCATCTGCTGTTTAGTGTGTGTGTGATAAAACTTAATTGTTAAATTTAAAGCCTAAATCAATATGTCTTGTAATAACCGGCCTCCTTAGAAAATTCCTTTATTGATTACTATTGCATTATTATTTATTTATTAGTATAAAATTACTCAATGGAAGGTTCTCAAAGTTAAACCATACTAAAACAACGGGATTTGATTGATCTAAGTGATTTCAACTTACCATGTGAGACTTGGAATCTTGGGTAATCGAGGGCTGACACAGAAGTATTGAGCCACAATTTAGGCTTGATTAGGAAACATTAAGGCTGAGTTTGGCAAAGAAAATTGTAGGGGAAGTCATTCAACCCTAACCCAAGTACAAAAGGATTGATGTTAGCTCAAGCCAAATTCCTACCCCCCCCCCCTCCTCAAGGCCTGTGTGGAGGGGTGCAAGGAAGAGGAGAGAATTTTCTTTACACCACTTTGAGATGAATTTTGCACTCCAAAACCACTTTCAATATGGTTTTGTAAGATGATAGTATTCTTGGACTCTAAACCTTCGAATAAGGTATATTACTAGTCCTCAGTTCTTACTTCATATAGTCTGCTATTCATATTTGGTGTTCCCTGCAGGTCAAATCTTCTTTGATTGCCAAAGGCTCTAACTCCAACAAATAGTTTGGATCATGTACATATTTCCTTAATTGAGACACATGAAAAACATTGTGCGACTTAGCCAATTCTAGGGTAGCATTAGCCAATATGCTACCACACATTCCTTTTCTAGTATCTTGAATGGTCCTACAAACAAAGGACTCAGCTTTCTGGCTTTCCCTAATTGCATCACTCCTTGTATTTAGGAAAATTTTAGGTAGACTTTCTCCCTTAACTGAAATTGTGAGGGTCTCCTTTTCAAGTAGACCCAACTTTTCTCTTTGGCTTGGGCTTTCTTGAGTCTCTTGAATGACAACCACTTTCTTAATAGTCAGTTAGATTAATTATTGTCCAATCACTTCCCTTTTGCCTATTCCGTCCCAACATATGGGAGAGCAGCTTCTTCGTCCATATAATACTTCATAAGGAGTCATCCTTATGATTTTGTAATAGCTATTATTATAAATAATTGCTCCAAGTTCCGTTGGAATCAAGTTCACATGCCTTAAGCATGCCTTCTAAGTTTTAAAGCGTTCATTCAGATTGGCCATCAGTTTGGGAGTGACAGGCTGTGCTTAAGTCTACTCTTATCCCCACGATCCTTTGAAAGCTACTCTAGGAATGAGACAAGAATTGAGAGTCTCTTTCTAATAAAATATTTGTTGATACGCCGTTATCCACATACACTTTAGCTAATTTATCCAAAGTGTAAGTTGTCCATATTGGGAGGAAATGGGCTAACTTAGTCAGCTAGTCTAGAATTACCTATATGACATCAAATCCATGTAGTGTTTGCAACTGCCCTACTACAAAGTTTATTATTATACACTCCCACTTCCACTCAGGAATCTCTAGTGTTTAGAGGTAACCTCCAGGTCTTTAGTGCTCGGACTTAATCTTTTAGCATGTCATGCATCTTGCCATGTATTTAGCTATGTTATTCTTCATTTCATTTCACTAGAATTTCCTTTTCAGGTCTTTGTACATCTTTATACTTCCGAGATGCACATAATACTTAGATTGGTGTGCTTATCGAATAATCTTATACCAGATCTACGTAACTTGTGGGATACATAATCTTCCCTTCATGTATAAGACACTATCTTTCTACTACATGAATGTCTTGCATCCATCCCAACCTGACTTTGTCCCTAAGGCCTTTTAACTCAGGGTTTATGTTTTGGGACCTCTTAATCTCTTCATATAGTAATGGTTTGGCACTTAAGGCTTTTAGAAAATTTTTGGTTGATTCTACTACCTCTAAGTTCGATAAGTCCAGTTGTCTTGTGATCGTAGCTGCCATTACAGCCATGCCCTCACAACTTAGGGTGTTAGCCACTTGATTTATTGTCCTCAGGTGGTAATTGATAACTAAGTTATAATCCTTAATCAATTCTAGCCAGTGTCTCCATGTCATGTTTAACTCCGCTAGGGTAAAGAGGTATTTAAGGCTCTTATGATTAATATATATCTCACATCTTTCGGTGTAAAGATAATGTCTCCAAATCTTTAGGGCAAATAGCACGGTTGTTAATTGCAAGTCATGGGTTGAATAATTTAGTTCATATAGCTTTAACTTTCCTGATGCATAAGTGATTATCCTATTATCTTACATCAAAACATACTCCAAACCAATTCTACTAGCATAATTGTAGATGGTGAATCCCCTACGCTCATTAGGCAAGACAAAGACCAGTGTTGAGATTAACTTCTCTTTGAGTTCCACAACGCTTCTCTTATACTTTGGGCTCTACTCGAATTTCTTCCACTTCTGTAGGAGTTGAATCAAAGATGTCACCATTCTAGCAAATCCCTCAATGAGCTTTCGATAATATCTTGTGAATCCTAAGAAACTCCATTCTTTATTAATGTTCATGGGCTTCGGTCATAGCTTGATTTCTTCAACTTTCTTAGGATCCATTTAGAGTCCCTTCTCAGATATTATGCGTTATAGAAATGCCATGCTCCTTAGCTTAAATTTGCACAAGTTGAACTTCCCACACAACTGCCTTTCTCAAAGACTATTCTTATGTGTTCCCCATGTGTTTGCTTTTCTTGGAGTGTTTGCAGGACTATCCTTAGAAGTTAGCTAAAATATCATTTATGAACAACATCACCAAATTATCTAAATGTGGCTTGGACACTTAGTTTGTGAGGTCTATGAAAGTCACAGAGGCATTAGTTAATCTAAAAGGCAACACCAAGAATTTACAGTGTCCATATGGCATCTTAAAGGCTATCTTGGGGATATTCTCAACTTTTATTTTCAGCTGAAAGTACCCTAATCTTAAATTAATCTTAAAAAGCACCCTAGCTCCCTTAAGTTGGTCAAATAAGTCATTGATCTTTGGCAAAAGGGTACTTATTTTTTGTTGTGACTTTATTGAGCTCCTTGTAATCAATGTACAACCTCAAACTTCCATATTTCTTCTTTACAAATAGTATAAGGGCACTCTAACGTGACATACTTGGTTGGATTTGCTTCTTATTTAGAAGTTCTTACAGCTACACCTTCAACTTCTTCAGCTTTGTCAGTGCCATTTGATATGGAACTTTTGAGATGGGTGTTATTCCCAAACTAAGTTAGTTTTGAATTCAATCTCCCTATCGAGAGATGGTTTGGCGAAGTCAACTGGGAAGATATTTGGAAATTCTCTAACTATGAGGATATCTTCCACTTTCAGTCTTTAGTTTTATGTGTTTATTACATAGGTGAGATAGACTTTGCATCCCTTCTTTATGGCCTTCTCAGCTCGAGCTACAAAAATCAATAGATTGAGCTTACTAGATCATTTCCTAACACTCTTATAAAAGGATAATGTATCACCCGACGATGGAGGGAAATTCACAACCTTATTTTTCCAGTCTACATGAGTGAAACTTTTTGCTAGTTAGTTCATCCTTAGAACGACATCGAATTCCCTCATGTTAAGCCATATCAAATCAACCTTCAATTCTCGATTCCCGCCAAGGTCTAAGTCCTTATCCTTATATATCATGATAGGTATCAAGATCTCACCTCCCAGTGTGGCTACTCTATAAAGTTGTTCTAATAGTTTGGGTTAATGCTTTAAGTGGTTAGCAAAGCTTTTAGAAACAAATGAATGTGAAGGGCTAAGATTGAATCAAGGTATAAGCATAAGTAGGTTAACAACTATGGTTACCTACAATTACACCCTCAACATTATCAACCTCTTTCAAAGTCATAGCAAACACTTGGGCATTTTCCTTTAGCCTCGCATTTGTCTGATAAGGCTTGGGGTTCTACTATTGCTATTAGTGCCATTCTCATTATTAGTGTTGGTGCCAGTTGGACTGGAAGCATCGTGTGGGCACTTAGCAGTTCAATGACCTTGCTAGTAGCATCAGAACATGCATCGATTATCATTCAACACACTCCACTAGCTGACAAGTGGTATATGGTATACTCTGACAGTTGAGTTAGGGGTTGACCATTATTGGCCCTATGTTGGCCAGTGGTCTAGCATGGAGTTCAGTTTGCTTATTCCTAGAACTTGGGCTTAGTTTAGGCTTCTTCAAGTTATTCTCAACTTCTCTACAGTTGAAACTTCGATAGATGTCCCTAGCAATTCGAAAAAAAAAAGAAAACTAGCCTTATGTAAGACTAATGCCATTTGAATTCGACTCTTCAATCCCCTCATAAACCTTGTGCATCTTCAAGGTAGGGTTGGTCATCAACACCGACAAATACTTTCCCAACGTGTGGAACTTAGCTAAATATTCCACTAAAATCACGTTGGGCGCCTACAGCAAATTATTGAATTTCACCATCTTTTGTAGGCAAATTGCATTAAGAAAGAAATCATTTAGGAATACTTCATGAAAATGGGCCTAAGTAATAGGTCCTAGGCCATACCTTAATTGACACTTCCATTAGCTCGAAATTATTTTTCATCTGCTTTAGCCATTTTTGCACAACTTCAAGGTTGTTTGAGTCATCAAACGTGGGTATGTGGGTTCTTCTCAGCGCTTTGTATGGGCTTTGGTCCTTCAATGAGGTTGGACCTGAGTTGGGGCTAAGGCTTGTTGCTAGGCCCCTACCACTTAGGCCACCACAGTCGAAATGGCCATTAGGTCTTCTTGCCTTAGGTTCATTTGGCCCATAGTTGACTATGGCTGTGGCTGCACAAATGGTGGAGGCAAGGAATATACATATACTTACTCATTCAAGTCATCAACAATGGTGGCATGTCGTGGATTTTGGGTAGTTCGATAAGGTTTTTCGACCATTTCTTACATAAGGGAAATTGTTCAGCGGTTCAATTAATTATACATGCTTAGCATTTATATACGTATAGAATAGTAGGACATTAATTAAAATAGCAAGTCAAGCAATTATCGAGAAGAGGAAATTTTATTCTTATTAAGACTCAATATAATTGACAACAAAGGAAGAACTCATTTTGTTGTGTGGCAAAAATTTCCTATAGTCTTGTAATTCCTAGTTTAGAATCCCTAGTCTATAATTCAATGTCCATCATTTAGGTCAACTTCATCAGGCTGTTCTTCTTTAGAGTCTTCCTTAAGGTCCTTTTTTGGGTCTTCCTCAAAGTGGTGGTGGATCATTTCATGGGGCTCATCATTTGCGTGGTGGAGCCAGTCCATTAGCTACGCCATCCCATGATGGTCCTTTGGAAGAAGGGCCATGCAATGCTCATAGTTCATCTTAACACTCTTGCGCGTCTGGATATGGCGCTTTGTCCTATTTTAATTTCTTCTAGTTTCCTTTTAAGTGTACCTTGGTACTTTCTCATGTCAGTGTTCTTGTTTCTTAAATCCTTATTTTCGGCCTTAAGTCTAGCACACTACTATTGGGACTCTAATAGCATGGCGACTACCTTTTCTAGTTGGGTTAGTGTGATAATGAGCAACCCATCATCTCCTTAGGCAAGTTGTTGCCATTGGAAGGCACATGTCACCTCGACTCACTAGCCCCATCCATTTCCTATGTCAAAGTGTCAATTTAAATCAAAGTAAACCAATCTAATATCTTAGGCATTAATGAAAAGGCAACTAGATTCTATATCCTCACAATGTGATTTCCTATAATCCGTTCTGTTTACACATCCTAAGTTTATAGCATCAAAACCTAAGCTCTAATACCACTCTCTATCATGCCCCCAATCTGGGAGCGCAATATGATAGTACCCAGAAGATAAACATCTAAGTAAATGCCAAAGTTCAAATATAAGAGCAAATACTCCCTAAAGTTCATTCATTGTAACTGACAAGTTTTGTTACATTGAAGTGGAAAAATAAATAAATCTATTCAATTACATCCTTGCTTTTATTCATTTGGCTAAGCTATAACTAAGCTTTTCATTTTCCATGCCTTCTATCATTTCCACGTTTGCTCTTCCTCATGAGATTTTCTGCAAAAGAAGTTTACAAAATACATACATTCAATTGAAAGCTAGTAAGAAAATAACAGATAAGAATTCATATGTACTTTATCACATATTCATTTCATATGAACTATTCTTTAGCATGCCTAGGGACTCAAATTGTTGTATACCATTTTCATTAATTAGAACCTTAGTTTTTTACCGTAACTAAAGACGGTCACGTGCAACCTTGTTGTTATCTCAATTTATAAATCTAATTGAGCGGGTCATATATCCCAACTTATAACTTTAATTAAGTGAGTCACTTGGCTCAATATTTCATCCCAATTGATGGGGTCATGCATCCTATCTATTTTCCGGTGAGTGAGTAGAATTGCCCCTACACTCTACTTGGTCTTCAAGGGCAGCATATTGCAATTTACTAATATACTCAATTAACATGTCTGAAAGAATTTAATAATACAATTCATGTAGCACTTGTTCACACCTAAAAGCATTTTTAGAAAAGCATTTTGAATATTTCCATAGGAAAACATAGCAAAAAATATTCCAGAATAAGACTAAATGAAATAAAAAAATTTCATAAAATATTTTAGCAATAGACAAAATTTCTAGGTAAATAGTTGATTTACAAAGGCTGGTTTATGCAAGGTAATTCACTTACTTGGTATTCGCTTATTGATCTTGAAGCTCACTCTTTTGGTTTTCTCGGTTCCCTATACAAATCAAAACAATTTCCCCATTCAATTCTTAGTTCAATGGAAATTAAATTCCCCTATGCTTCTTGATAAATTCGTAGAGCCTTAAATTATGAATTTGTTTTTTCCTATAGGTTTCATGCCAAATCCCACTAATCTTATAATAATACAAATTCATCGAAAGGATTTCTCATTAGGCTCTTGTATTCAACTCTCTATGAGAAGCTTCCCCATGTCCGCGACACCGACAACAAAGTGTTCTAGAATTCACTTGCTATGTGCTTCATGAATGCAAAGAGTAGAGTCGCGATTGTTGTGCGCACTACCATGCTGGGGTGTTCATCTCAAGGCATACTAGAATTGCCCGCAGTCTCACTTGCATCTGCATAAATCCTTACCACGACTGCAATAGAGGGCGGCATGCTTGCTAGTTGTAGATGTGATAAAGGTCTGTATGTGCAGTAAGGCCGCATATGATCATTTTCTTTTGTTCTACCCAAACTAAGACTTTGGAAGCTCTCTCGTGATGTTGTTCCAAGTGAGATCAATAACTCTTAGCCATCTCGAATGAGATAACTTTTCTTGGAAGCCGATTCAACAAGGCTATGTGCATGTGTGCGTGTTTGTCAGTTTGTTTCTATGCATTTGAATTGGTCAATGTGTGCAATGTTGGGATGGGCTATTCACAATATGTCTGTGCTTGAGAATAGCAAGAGATGGTGGCCACAAAGAACTTGGGAGATCTGCTTACAAGGATAGGCATTGAATTTTCAATCATCATTCTAATGTCTTCAACCACCTAAAAAAGAAAGGGACTTGTTGGGCAGATGAAGTTGTTCGAAGTTTTTCTTTGGCAGTTTTAGCCTTGTTTTGTTTGACTGAGCAATTGCGAGAATGAATTCCTACCTTATTTCCTATAGTTTAACTGTACATGCTAGTGACTTCTTATCAGGTAGGGATATGTGATTCTTTGCCTATATTTGTAATTTGATGTTATTATTATCAAATAAATATAAAACAGAGGGTATTTTTAATTTTGTTGTCTTGTGGTTACAATGTGCGTTTCTAATGGATTTTGTATATTTAGCAAACATCTCAAACAACATAATAATAATAATTGTTTCCAATGATCACATATATGCATTTTAAGATACGACTCACTTCTAATTCCCAAATTTAGTTTTGATTAAGAAAAAAATCGAATTACTACAGATTCAAGTCAATATGAATCAATAAATGCTTGTTTGTGTTGGGAATTGGGAGATGGGAAAACTATGTGATTGGAACCGTCCAAATTGTCCTCTCCCTCTCTCTCTCTCTCTCTCTCTCTCTCCTTGTACAGAGTTACTTTAGCTTTCTCTTAATTCTTTACACTAATAGGATTGCACACATGCAAGAACTAAAATTAAAAAATTCTAACTTGATCATTCAAAACTATCAATGCTTTATATTTGAAGCGACCAAAACTATTGTATTATTAACATTGACATACATGATATGTGAGCAATTTTATTATGGATTACTGGAGATCAAATAAAGAATATTATATTTTTTAAAATAAAAATTCGTGAGTGCCAAATTTGTAAAGAATTGAATAGGAGGAACTGAAATTGACCAGCTAGTAGACAGAGACCAACAAATATAATTATTTGGAGGTTGGGTTGTCATGACATGTTTATTGGTTACAAAGCAGCTACTCCACGAGAAATGTTTTTATATGGTGCTAACAATTTAATGACTATTTTTGTAGCTCTAAAATGTTTGAATTTATGCTCTACCTATTATTTGGATACAGCTAATATTTTAATTATGCTGAAAAAATTGTTACTACAAATTCATATATGTGGTGAAAAAATAAAAGAAATATCAAGAACTTCTTTATGTAATTTAGAGATAACTCACTTATATTTGAGGAGTTGAACCTATAAATTTTCACTAATAAATTATCTAAAAATGTTAGAACAATTGGTCCGAATTTTTACAAAAACTCTCGTCTAACTCAAACTTCTTTTGGGATAAACTTGCTAAAATGTTTATAGCCTAGTTGTACTAGGCCACAAGCCTCCCTTACCCCTACTTTGCCAAAACTCCTTAAGCCCAATTACTAACATTGATCGATGAGTCTTCCTTTCTTGAAGATGGTTTTTTCACTTCATAGTGTCATTGATTCGATAGATGAATGGAAACTTCAGAATTCATTCGACCTCCTTAATTTTTTCCTTTCAACGATGTAGACAATAAAAAACAAATGATCATTCGAATGAGTTTCTTAAACAAAATTGAAAAGTTTTCTGAAAGGTATATGATTTCTCTCCGTGCAATTCTTTAATTTTTCTTCACACTTGGCTATCTAATATAACCAAGCTTATCAGGCTCTAAAGATGGTAACAACCTCTTCTGAAATCTAATTGAATATCTTCAAGATATCAAAATATGTTATTTTCCATATTAGAACATCTATTGCAATATATTAAAGATTCTCATCCATCTTAAATTCTAAGCAAATAAGCAATATTTCCCAACGGAAATGATTTTCAAGTCATTTGCAAATCTTCCCCTAAATGGCCAGAATAGATTGCATATGAATAAGTTAAGATATGATTAACTAGATCTCTCTATATCTTTATGGATATGGTAATCATATTCAATCTAACCAATTGTAATCTTATTAAATCTCTTCAGATTAGTTCAAATTGGTTAAGTCAATAGAATCTAATTATAATTTAAGAAGGGATAAATCTAATGAAATTTGGTTAATATATCTGTTAGATTCTATGATAGATTTTGATACATCTGTTAGGATTTATTACCAAAATTTCAAAAATTTCACAAGAATTTGTTATGCTATGTTAGCTTATTTTTATTTGCTCAATTTATTCATCGATAAAAAAAAAAGGAGACAAAAGAAAAGAAATAAAATCATATTTAGTGGATAAAATTTTAGGGATAAAATCGGCCTATTTTTCAGGTTATTTCGATGTTATTTATAAATTCTATACTCATGATAGGAATGCCAATGGCAAGGTGGGTGTACACATAAATTATGTTTTATGCTTATACTCATGCCAATTATAATGTAATGTTCCTATACCTATACCTGATGAAATAATAGTATAAGTAAGGTTATAACCTATACTTGTAGATATATATAGGTATTTAGATCTAATATTTACCTATTTATAATTTTCAGCTTTTTAGATTAAGGGATTCAATATATATTTACTTGCATATATTAAATTTTTTATCTTAATATTTACAAAATTGCCCATGTGTATTTGACCATACCGTCATGGCTATGTAGTTATGGGAGACCATGTGTAAATAATTTTTGTTCAACTAGTTTTACTTTCATTAATATAAATAGATTTTATTTTGTGGATTTTCTATATTATTTAATGCTTCAAAAAATTTGATTTTTTAAAATTGAAATAAAATTATAATTTAATTTGACTTCAATTTTATGGCAAGAAAATAGATTGAATAAAATATTTTTATAAATATAATACTAATCTCAAATAAAATATTTTTAAAATTTTCTATTATAGGTTTTTATAAAATCAATTTCTTAAACATTAGATTTTAGAGGTCGAAGTTTAAATTTAGTTCTTTGTTTGAAATATTTAAAGTTATACGGACTAACAAAAATTACTTTTTCTAAATTGAGTCAAAGTAATTAGAATATAGGATATATGAATTTTGAATTTTTTATAGTCTAATTTAAATCTAAATTTTAGAATTGTTGCATTAAATTTCTCTTCGTGTGGATCTCTTAATATAGTTGAAAAATAATTATATATATTTATTTATTTATTTTCATTATTTTCATAAATATGTTGCAATGGTGTCGTATCATTTTATTTCAAATATTTTTCATATTTCTAAGGGGTTTTTACCTTTTTCTTAATATTTGCATCATGTTTGTTACTAATTCTCGCGAAGAATTAAGATTGAAGAATCATCTTTTTTTATAAATTATTGTAACATTCCTCTGTTTAAAATCCTTAGCAAGACAAAATTTGTACATGAACTGTGAGCCAATTATAATGTAATATTAAGATTCAAAAATCATCTTTTTTATAAATTATTGTAACATTCCTCTCTTTAAAATCTTTAGCAATACAAAATTTGTAGATGAACTGCGAGCCAATTATAATGTAATGTTTCTATACTTGATGTTTAAATTATGTTTTATGCTTATGCCAATTATAATGTAATGTTCCTATACCTTTATCCGATGAAATAATAGTATAAATAATTTTTTTTTGATCAATTTTAAACAACAATTCTAATAATCTAATACACTAAATCATAAGGAAATCAAGTGCCTAATAAACAGATACCTAATGCAATACAAACAGAAGATTGAGTAGTAATTTGAGAAGGGAATGGTCATTACAATACATTAAATATAAGTTCACAAGACAAAACAAACTCAATATCACTGCTGCATTTAGACAAATCCTCATACCTTATAGTTATTTTTTTTTTCCATCACAAATACTTGGAACTTATCGCCCTTTACCTTGGATCAAATATTGAAAAAGAGATTCACAAGCCACCTTGGCCTTCCATATGAGATAATGAGATAACCCAATCCAACTCCCATTATAAATCCACAGCCATAGCCCATGAGGACAGCTTGCCATGTAAATTCATTTAGAAACTCAGATTCATCATCATCATCATTTCTTGGCAACGTTGGAGTCACAGGTGGTGCTTCACGACCCTGACTGTTATCACACTTGTTTGTCAATGGACATCCATACAATCCAGGATTTCCGATGTATGAGGTGTTTCGAAATGTAGCAAACTGGTAAACAAATGGAGATACGGGCCTCATAAGATGATTCCACGAAAGGTTTAACATCGACAGAAATGTCAATCTGATCAAGTCTCTTGGAATTTCCCCTTCCAATTGGTTTGAAGATAGATCTAATGCTTCAAGTGCAGCTAAATTTCCGATGGACCTAGGGATAGGGCCAGTGAGACTGTTACGAGACAAATTTATATATACAAGTGAGCTAAGATTTCCTATAGAAATAGGAATGCTTTCGTTAAACTCATTATCAGATAAATCAAGAAGCGTGAAAGTAATCTAGATATTTGGCACTCCGCGCTCAGATCCTTTTAGAACAAGTCTCACTGGCTCTAGATTATAAGAGGAATTTTGGATTCCAGTCTAATCCATGGTTGCATGCATCATGGATACAAAACTCTTCGAATACTCAGCTGGCAAAGGTCCTATAAACTCTTCAAACTTGTTGGTTTGAATAAGATGGAATTTACTTGATTACCATTAACATGTTTTGACAGCTTCATTCCAACTTCTATCGGAGTGCTAATGGACCTATAATCTTCCACTTTGAATTTCTTTAGTATTTTTTTGGCATAATTCTCTTGAGAGATAAAGATGCCGTCATCTTGTTGTTTTACCTCAATTCTAAGATAGTAAGCCTTTAATCCAATGTCAGTCATCTCAAACTCCTAGGTCATTGCCTTTTTAAAATTATCAATCATCTTGGAGTTGCTACCTACATATATTAAGTCATCAACATAAAGACAAATGATTAATATATCACCATTCTGATTTATGCTGATGTAGAGAGCATGTTCATGAGGGCACTTCTTGAATCCATTCTTTTGAAGGTATTGATTAATTTGGCTATGTCATGTCCTTAGTGCTTGCTTCAAACTATAAAACGCCTTCTTTAATTTAAAAACTTTATTTTCATGTCCTTGAACAACATAGCCTTTAGGTTGTTCAATAAACACCTCTTCTTCAAGAAATCCATTCAAAAAGGCAAACTTTACGTCCATTTGGTGAATCTTCCACCTCATTTGAACTGCCAACGCAATCAAGAATCTTATAGTTTCAAGTCAGGCTACTGGAGCAAATACCTCATCATAATCGATTCCAACTCTTTCCTTGTATCCTTTTGCTACAAGTCTTGCCTTGTATCTCTCTATTTCTCCTTTTGAATTCCTCTTAATTTTGTAAATCTATTTTACACGGATGGGCCTATGTTCTACTGGAAAAATGATCAGCTCCCATGTATCATTCTTCATTATAGCTTCAATTTATTCATTCATAGCCTTCCTTCACTCTTTGCCTTTTGATGCTTCTTCATAATTGACTTGTTCAGAATATGCAAAAAGAAAAAATAAATTCTAATTTTGTCTAAGTTGATAGATTTCATCCCAAGTCCTCGTTCTTTATGGTCCAATAGCATCTTCATCATCTAATGATGTGGAATATCTTAAACTTGATTTTGACTACGAACTTGATTATGGAGTTGATAGAGAGGGAGTTGTGGGCTTCTTTTGTTTTTATGTTTGATTTTTCTCCATCTCTATTGGATAAAATGTGAATTGCTCCTTGCCTTTCAAACTCCAATCCCATGAACTCCAATTGTAGCATTATACCTCCCTTTTGTCATGCCTTTGATTGTAGCCACCTCTTCCTTGATCTTTTGATGATCGAAACTTGTTTGACTCAAAATTTTTGTTTTAATCTTGATGGCTTTCACTTCTTCCTCAACCTGGACCACATCCACGACCTCGTCCTTGTCCATGATCGCATCCACCTTGATTCCAATAAGCATTGTCCTTCTTTTCTCTAATGCTCATCTTCATTTGAAGGGCTTGCTCAATTGATTCTTTATTTCTCCTTTTCATTTTCTCTTCATGAAATTGCAGCTTGCCGGTAAGCTTATCAACGGCCATGGTCTCAAGATCATTAAATTATTCAATTGCTACAACCACATGATCAAACTTTGAATCAAGTGATTGAAGTATCTTCTCCACGACTCAACTATTGGACATTTATTTCACAATTCCTTTCAAGTTGAATTACAACCATGGTGACTCAAGATATGTATTCAAACACTTCTTTAGAGTCTGTCATTTGCAAAATCTCAAATTACCTCGAGGGCTTAAAGTCGAACCTCCTTCACCTTGTTAATGCCTTTGAAGTCATTTCCAAGGATATCACATGCCCTCTTAGAAGTGGTTGCCTAGGTAATTTTCTCAAAAATTGAATCGTCCACAATGAGTTGGATAAGTGAAAGTGCCTTTTGGTCTTTTCACTTTAGCCTCTTTCACGGACTTTTTCATTTCCTTCCTTATAGTAGCCAAATCTTCTAGTACATAAAATTCTTCTTCTACTGCATCTCTTACATCTTGTCTACTAAGAAATACTTTCATTTGGATGCTCCATTTTTTATAATTTTCTTTTGTGAGTTTTGGAGCTAGAAGGATTTCACCAGCAATAGCTATTCTAACAAGGCTTTGATACGAGCTTGTTGTGTGGTGAACTTACAAAACAACGTAGAAAAACAAAGATTAGAGGAGGAGAAAGTGAAGAGGAGAACACTAAAAAATTTTGTACTCCTCAACTCAATCAACACTTTATAAACTCACTCTTCTAACAACTCTCTCAACTCTATTTTTTCTTTCTTTTTTCTTCTCTTGAATTATAAATGACTTGCAAGACTCTCCTATTTATACTATTTTTTATCAAGAATGGACGATGGTGATTAAGAAGATCTAATGGTTCAAATTATCACCACTTAACTATTTCACATATTCCCACTTAACTTACCAACCATTTAAATATGAGCACACACATTGTCTAAATATATTACCAACTCTATGTATTTAGACCTTATTTCAATCTCCATACATACATATCCTAGAAGAAACAATTTTTTATACAAAACTAATTTATTTTTTATAGAAATGCTAGAAAATTAAACTTAATTTCTAACGTTACAGTTAAGATATATTATCTTCAGCATAGTGGCATTTCCAATCTCCTGCGCAGTAGAACCAACTAGGCCATTATAAGCAAATGAAATATATCATAGAGAGGATATATTGAAGATGTTTGGTGGAAGAGATCCTGCAGGGTTTTTACGTTCCATGCCCAACTCCTCCAAGTTACGATGAGGACTGATCTCATGTGGAATTGATCCTGTGGAATGAAATGAGGGATCAATGATCCTGATGGCAGCTAACCAATGGGAAATAGCAGGAGCACAAGTTCATATATAGCAAACTGTGCATCATTTCTAAAGTTAATTTATATGAAGTTCATATATTTAATAAAAACCTCAAACAACATAAAAATAATTGCTAAAAGATTGATAAGCTTCATAAATCAAGGAATAGGCATGTGCGGTTCACCTTCCTCTTCTAGAAATAAAAATGTAATGATACTTAGGAAATTTATATATTTCACCAGCGTAAATGCTGTTTCTCATTATTTGAGATTCAAGTCAATTTGAGTTGATAATTGCTTGTTTAAGCAGGGATGGCAAGTGGGAAAACTGTGCTTGGAACTGTCAAATTGTGCCTAACCGTTCTCTCTGTCTTCCTACTCTTCTTAGATATTCTGGAGGCTAGGTTGTTAGATATACCTCCAAACATGAACATCTTTTGGGGTTTGATAAACTTGAAGCAGAGCTTGATCTTGAGAGATTAGGTAAGAAATGCAAAAAATTTATGTTGTAAAATCAAGTTATTTAACATGTGCGAAGCTCCATAAATCAAAACTAAAGTGATTTATTCTTGGGATTGCTCAATCTGTTTGTCCCTACGCTAAACCAGAAAAAGGGCTGCAAGTGTGAGGAAATGGATATTATATCTCTCCACATGCTTTCTGAACTTCGTGGGAAGAACAGTGTTGTATGTTTCTTTATGTCTCTATGTTTATATGTGGTTGCATCTTAAAGATCATAGGGGGAATGAAGGAATTCTAAGATGATGTTGAGAGGAAACAGCAAGCCGATTCCACAAGGCAATGTGTGTGTGTGTTAGTTTCTTTCTGTGCATTTGAATTGGTCATAGTGTGCAATGTTGGGATGGGCTATTCACAATTTGTCTGTACTTGAGAATAGCAAGAGATGGTGGCCACAAAGAACTTGGGAGATCTGCTTACAAGGTCAGGCATTGAATTTTCAATCAGCACACTAATGTCTTCAACCACCTGAAAAAGAAAGGGACTTGTTGGGCAGATAAAGGTATTCAAAGATTTTCTTTGGCAGTTTTAGAAGAGAGACCAACAAATATAATTATTTGGACGTTGGGTTGTCAAGACATGTACTCTAAGAGTAATGATTTTATACGGTGCTAACAATTTAATAACTATATTTGTAGCTCTAGAATGTTTGAATTTATGCTCCAACCTATTTTTTGGATACAGTTAATATTTTAATTATGCTGAAAAAATTATTACTACAAATTCATATATGTAGTGAAAAAATAAAAGAAATATCAAGAACTTGTTTATGTAATTTGGAGATAACTCTCTTATATTTGAGGAGCTACACCTATAAATTTTCACTAATAAATCATCTAAAAAATGTTAGAACAATTGGTTCAAATTCATACAAAAACTCTCGCCCAACTCAAACTTCTTTTGGGATAAACTTGCAGAAGTGTTTATAGCCTAGTTGTCCTAGGCGGCAAGCTTCCATTGCCTCTATTTTGTTGAAAATCCCTCTTAACTCCAATTACTAGCATTGATGGATGAATCTTCCTTTCCTGATAATTGTTTTTTTCACTTAATAATGTCATTGATTTGATAGATGAATAGAAACTTCAAAATTCATTCAACCTCCTTAATTTTTTTCTTTTCAACAATGTAAACAATGAAAATCATTTTAACTCTTGAAGAATGATCACTCGCATATGAGTTTTTTAAACAAAATTGAAGAGTTATTCTCAAAGGTACATGATTTCTCTCTATGAAATTCTTTAACTTTTCCTTACATTTGGCTATCTAATATAACCAACCTTATCAAGCTCTAAAGATGATAACAACCTTTCTTGAAATCTAATTGAATATCTTCAAGATACCAGATTATGTTATTTTCCATATTGGAATATCTATTGTAATATATTAGAGATTCTCATCCATCTTAGATTTTAGAGATCTAATTTTAAATTTAGTTCTTTGTTTCAAATATTTGAAATTATACGGACTAACAAAAATGATTTTTTTTAAATTGAGTCAAAGTAATTAGAATATAGGATATATGAATTTTGAATTTGTATAGTCTAATTTTAATCTAAATTTTAGAATTGTTGCGTTAAATTTCTCTTTGTATGGATCTCTTAATATAGTTGAATGATAATTATACATTTATTTATTTATTGTCATAGTTTTCACCAATATGTTGCAATGGTGTCATATCAATTTATTTCAAATATTTCTTCATATTTCTAAGGGGTTTTTACCTTCTTCATAATATTAGCACCATGTTTGTTACTAATTCTCGCAAAGAATTAAGATTGAAAAATCATCTTTTTAATAAATTATTGTAACGCTCCTCTCTTTAAAATCCTTAGCAAGACAAAATTTGTAGATGAACTGCGAGCCAATTATAATGTAATGTTCCTATACCTGATGTTTAAATTATGTTTTATGCTTATATTCATGCCAATTATTATATAAAGTTCCTATATCGGTACCCGATGAAATAATTGTATAACTAAAATTTTTTTGATCAACTTTAAACAACAATTCAAATAATCTAATAAACTAAATCATAAGGAAATCAAGTGCCTAATAAACAGATACCTAATGTAATACAAACAGAAGACTGAGGAGTAGTAATTTAAGAAGGGAATGGTCATTACAATACATTAAATATAAGTTCACAAGACAAAACAAACTTAGTATCACTGCTGCATTTAGATAAATCCCCATACCTTACAGTTTTTTTTTTTTCTTTCTATCACAAATACTTGGAACTTATCGCCCTTTACCTTGGATCAAATATTGAAAAAGAGGTTCACAAGCCACCTTGGCCTTCCATATGAGATAATGAGATAACCCAATCCAACTCCCACTATAAATCCACAGCAATAGTCCATGAGGACAGCTTGCCATGTAAATCCATCTAGAAACTCAGATTCATCATCATCATCATTTCTTGGCAATGTTGGAGGCACAGGTGGTGCTTCACGACCCTGACCGTTATCACACTTGTTTGTCAATGGACATCCATACAATCTGGGATTTCCGATGTATGAGGTGTTTTGAAATGTAGCAAACTGGCGAACAAATGGAGGTACGGGCCCCACAAGATGATTCCACGAAAGGTTTAACATCGACAGAAATGTCAACCTGATCAAGTCTCTTGGAATTTCTCCTTCCAATTGGTTTGAAGATAGATCTAATGCTTCAAGTGCAGCTAAATTTCCGAGGGACCTAGGGATAGGACCAGTGAGACTGTTACGAGACAAATTTAGATATACAAGTGAGCTAAGATTTCCTATAGAAATAGGAATGCTTTCGTTAAACTCATTATCAGATAAATCAAGAAGCGTGAAAGTAATCCAGATATTTGGCACTTCTCGCTCAGATCCTTTTAGAACAAGTCTCACTGGCTCTAGATAATAAGAGGAATTTCCGATTCCAGTCTGATCCATGGTTGCATGCATCATGGATACAAAATTCTTCAAATACTCAGCAGGCAAAGGTCCTGTAAATTTGTTGTGAGATATGTCAAGAACCTGCAATTTAGGAAAAGGAAACTTTGTCTTTAAAGAAGCCAACACTTGTCCGTGGAATTTGTTGGACTTCAAAACAAGAACTTGAAGTTGTGGATGACTTTCAATCCAAGAGGGAAATGAGTCTTGTATCTCATTGTTACCAACATCAAGAACCAACAGTCCTCTACAATTCAGAAGGGACTCTGATAATGGGCCTTCCAATTTATTTCCATTCAAGTTGAGGTATTCCAACTCATCGCAATTTTCAAATGTTGATGGAATAGGGCCACTAAGGCAATTCTCTTTTAAAGCCAAGAATCCCAATGTTTTGTGGCTTGTCAAACACTTTGGAACACCACCTTCCAAATTGTTTTCGGAGAAGTCCAGTAAAGCCAAAGATGATAAATTACCGATTGTTGGAGGTATTGGACCTGAGATCTTGTTCTGTGACAAGCGTATCCACTGCAAATTTTTCAGTTTTCCAATTCCAGGTGGTATTGAACCTAAATAATCATGAATTTTTAGATAACAAATTACCAAAGCTAACAATGTGCTACTGAATAGTACTATGGATATTGTGATTAATTGTAAGCAAGAACTTTTCTAAGTGGAAATAGTAAATTGCAATCTCATATCATGTACAATAAGTACCCTGGCCCTATTAAGTAATTTAAAATTCATACATAACAAACTAATATTCCATTCAGGTTAATATTAAAATTCACTCATTTTGGATTAGATATCTAAAATTTGTCCTGTTAACCGTTATAGCCTTTTAATAGCAATTGTCATCTTAAATTTTGATCAATGAGATACTCCTCCCAATAGTGTATCATTGTGTCAATCCTATCTGGTCCTGCCCTACTTTTTCAATAATAAAGGAATTTGAATGAATTTATAAGTTTTTCCCTAAGTGTTTGATAATTTTTTTAATAAAAAAATTATAAATTTTAAAAACAAGATATTTAGAATTTATAAACTCTTTAAAATGAGTTAGTTATTTTCAAAATCTTATAAACTACTTTATATTATATATTAAAAATGACATAAATGAAGCTATTTAAAATTTATAAACTCCTTAAAATAAGTTAGTTACTTTCAATTTATTTTCAAAATCTTATAAACTACTTTATATTATATATTAAAAATGAAATAAATATATTTAAATTACATTTTATTAACGATATTTATATTATTTTTATCAATATTATATGAAAAAATTATAATAAACAACAACTTAAATTTCAACAAAATTTGTTTTATTACTTTAACTTAAGCACTTTATTAGCTTATTTTTAAAATAAGATGTATTAACAAATAAGTTCTAAAAATATTATGAATTACATTATAAAGAATTAAAAATAAACTTAGCCAAACACCCTCTTAACCCAGAAAGTCACTGTTTTTGTTGAAACATGTGAACTACACCCATTATCAACTGAGTCGAGGTTAACATTCATCACGCATTCCAGACTTGTTCTATTTTGAAAGGCTTGTACGGCCCAGTTCCTTAATTATTGGCCTTATCAATTCACCATGCTGAGTTGTTTCTCATTATCTGCGCAAATCAGTCAACATGAAATGACATCTAGAAGGTGTTTGGCTAAAGTTTCTTTGAATAGATTATAAATACGAGTGTGTAATATCTTCTTGCCTTATTTTAAACTAAAATTTTAAAGTGTTTTGATGAAATAATATCATCACTTTATAAGATAATTTTTTAAATTTATTAGTATAAATAATTGTAATTCATAAAAATTAAATAAATTGCATTAATATAATTAAGGATTTTTATGCAATTTTAGTACAAAAAATGAGATAACTTATAAGATGTTTCAAAATGAGTTGAAAAGAGCTTACCGTTTTTTGATATGTTTTAATGAGCTCATTTGAAGAACTTATAAATTATTTTATCAAAAAAATTATCAAATACTTTTAAAAGGTTCATAAACTATCAAACATAATGTTCTACGAAACTTGTAAGCAACTGCAGACAAACACCTTCGTAATCTAAGCTAGCCTTCCGTGATGATTTGGCCTAAAGGATTTCCTGAATGGAGTTTTAACTAGATAATGTGTTTTTTCATACAAGTATAATTTACAAGCATTATAATATTTAGGAACAAATTATTTGACCAGCATTTGAAACTAAATATCACGATGTTTGTTCTTATACAATTGAAGAATTATGAGTGAAAATGAAATGACAAGAAACATACTGTTATAATACAACATGAAGTATCATAGAAAAATAGTACTTGTCAATATTTCATGTTGATTAGATTGCACCCAAATTTTACTTCTATAATTGAAAGTTTGAGGGATACTTTGGCTAATTAGCTTAAATATAATCATAATGATGAGATCAGAAAATTTATGATTTTAAAACAACTCAAAAAATAGTAATGAGACACAAAATTATGTGGATTGGTCAAACAAGACCTACGCGGCGAAGAGAGCATACAGTTATATTATTGAGTCTTTCTCAGGTACAATGGAACAATTCAACAGATCAATAGCCAACAATGTTTCAGGTACAATAGATCCTGATACTTGTTATGGTCTGCATTTTCTATACTTCTTTTACTTTTTAAATTTTTTAATAATTGCTGTGAATTAAATATTTTATTTTAAAATTCTGTTTTCTTTCTTTTATTTTTATGTATTTTAAATTTCTTATTAATCAAAGTTAATTATATATTTTAATTTGAAATTCAGTTTTTGCTTTATGTTTTATTTTTATTTATTGAGGTTTAGGGTTTATTTTATACTATTTTCAAATTAGTATTGCTTAATTGCTGTATTATTTTTTACCAATTTTTCTCAGACATTTAATTAAAGATTTTACTTTAATTTTTAATTGTTATTAATCATAGCCATTATATATGTTTTAGGATACATTTCAAATTTTCTTTAATTGTCTTATAACTTAACAATTGCAATAATATATAAAAACAAATTATAATCAACTATAAAATACTACAAAAGTATATTAAAATCATGCTTTATTTTATTTTCCTTTTTACTTGTAATTAATTGTAGTTAAGTAACATCCTTGCACGTAGATAGAGGTGAAACTTATATGACCCTTATTATATATTTTAATGTGTGAGGAAAAGAATCAGTAAAAAATAATACAGGAATTAAGAAATACTAAATTGAAAATAAAAAGTAAAATCCCCTAAATCCCAATTGATAAAAATAAATAGAAATGGAATTTTAAATTAAAGTATTTAATTAACTATAAATTATAAATATTAAAAGAAAAAGAAAAAAAGAGTAGATCAAGACAAATGTCAAGGTCTACAACTGCACTCCAAAAATATAAAAGAAACTAAATTAAACTCCAAGCTAAACATAAATGTTGAAACCAAGTTTTGGAAAATAAAAACAACATAGCTAATTGAAATTTTTTTAATTTCAAGATATAATATTTAAACTTTCAATTACTTTATTAGAAAAATATATAGATAAAAATTCTAAAATAAGTATAGGTAAAAAAATAGAAAGTGAAAATTTTATATAATAATAAATTATTTAGGAAGTAAAAATGAAATTATAATAAGATATAACAATATTTCATTAATTTTCATTTATTTCAAAGGCATGTTTATATTTTCAAATTTTTTATCAATAAAAATTAGTAAAAACAGGTTTCTGGATCGATTCAACCCAATTTTGACCAGATTTGACCAGGTTATGATAACTTTCAAATATTAAGCGATATCCAAATGAACAAAACAGACAAAATTTTATTTAAAAAATCAGAAAGATATAAAATTATTCATAAAAAATTGAAAAATATTTTTTAAAATAATAAAATATAAATTTAAAAATCTTAATTTGCCAAACAATGAGGAAAAAATGGTTTATAGTTCTTAAACTTATAAAATTTATAATTTATTATGTTGACTACATATATTTTTAAAATCGTATAAAAAATTATATATTTAAAAAACATAAAAGACAGTCTAAAATAACTAAACAGAAAAAATATAATTTTTTTGATTAAGATATTAGGACTATATATTCTAAAAGTTTTAAATTTATAAAATTCCAAATAATAAAAATAAATGATTGTATATTTTCTAAAAAAGTTACAAAAAAAATTTTAAAAATAGATTTACCACCTTAAGAATTGCCATTTATAAAATTGATATATGTTTGTTAAATTGAAAATAAAGCATATAATTCTAAAAGTCTAAATTTTCTCAAAAATTAAAATGGATTTATTTTTAAAAATAATTAAATTAAAAAAGTTATCATATTTATATTCTCTATGGAAAGAAAAATATATTTTCAAATATTAATATATATATATATATATGACAAAAATTCTTAAAAATTTAAAAATAAATACAAAAATATACATTTAAATTTTCATTTTCATATTACAATTTTCAAAATGCAAATTCCGTTTAGTGGTAATATTGTTATTAAATATTAATGATGAGCATTTAAATGGGTCAAAATGCCTTACGGATTGATGAGAAAGCTGATCGAGGATGTAAGAACCGAGTGAATGGCTACAAAATGAGATTATAATGATAATCATAAGTATTAAAGACAATAATGAATGATGTCAATGGAGGCATGAGTGACCGGAATTATTGAAAAGATTTTTAGATTACTGGTCAAAACAATCAAGACGGGAGGAAATTGTCGATGGAATTAATGGTTGATGGCCATAGGATTAATAGGAATTACTGTGATTGGAAAAGACTATACGACGAAAAGAGCAGCACGAAATTGAGCAGAAGATTCATCCAAGAGACAAATAATGTGCACACAGGTAATGGAATTGAATTGGAAGATTTGTCGCTGACAGTACCACATAATAAAGAGTTTAGCTACATATTTTGTTCTCCTAGACAAGAAAAGATTATAAAATATTATAATATTTATGCACAAATATTTTGACTATGAAGAATAGTAAATGAAAATAAAATGAGAAGAACACTGGTGTCATAATACAATTAGAAGAAACATTTAAGAAAAATCACACATTGGTAATAAATAAATTAGATTGAATTTAGATTTTTGTGATATAATTAACCGTTCAAGGGATGCTCTATTCAATTTGGTCTTGTCAATACATATTTTCATGAAAATTCATCCTCTTCATTATCAGGGAAAAATAATATATTGTTTAACTATAGTCCAATATTGACTTCTAATGCCTTTTAAAACAGTAACTATGGCTTAACCACAACAAAACTTTGAATGATAGTAGAAAACGTGAGAAAGTCAGGTAACTTTACGCTACTATCCCCAAGAATAGCAGTAGAGAATTAGTAAGTCTGATATCAGATTGTATCACTTATCCCAATCTCAAAATATAATTTTTTTTTATTATCTTTGTAGGAATTAAAAGGACAGATCTCGTGGTTAAGCTGTTCAAAGTAATAATAAACAAGGTAGAGAAAAGTTACTCATACCGCTTATACTATTGTTGTGGACTGACAACCCATAAAGCGCTGTTATATTTCCAATATCTCTTGGCAGAGCTCCAGTAAAATGATTAGATGATAGATCCAGGGATTCAAGTTGTGAATTCAAGCACAATGTTGAAGGTATTTCTCCAACAAGCATGTTGTAAGATAGATAGAAGTCTCTAAGATTATGGCTACCCATGCCAACATGCAAGCTTCCGGATAAGTGGTTTCTGTGCAAGTATAGAGCTTCCAAAGCAGATATGTTGAAAATTGAGGGAGGAATTGTACCTGAGTGCGGAAGTAAATTGTCAGTGAAAACAATGAATAGTGTGACAATTATTCCTCTATTTATTAATGAGAAACTTGTAATTGACTCGCTGGCACGGATTCATATGGGGTTGCTGTGTTTATGTAGGACTTTGGTTTAATAAAATAAAGAAATAAAGAACAATACCAAAGGATGTCCATGTATAATTGAATTGTATTGCATGAATTGGATTGATTTACCTATAAATTCTGTGAAATTGAAAATCTTGCTATAAGATGAAATATTATGTAAATTAGAAAGAAGTATTATAAATATGTTGGACTTTACAAAATGATTATTTTAACGGTTTTAAAACAATATGTATCAATAATGTTGTGGGCTACATTACCAAACTTGGAGACTTGAACATATAAAACACTCATAAAACTAGAATTTTGTGTAAATTTGAAGGAGTCAATAGTTAATCAATTATTCAAATATTAGAGGAAGTATGGAAAGAATACTTAATAAAAAGCTTATAAGTAAATTTTGATATGTTCATTGATGTATTAAGTTTAGAAGGAATGATAATCACAAGAACTTCATAAAAAGAAGTTGAATTAAAACTAAAGCAACTTCTATATAGAATCGAAGTTGTCTGAAATCATAGAAATGGTTTAGGCTTTTATCAATTCAGAATAATAGTCTTATAAATTTTTAAAATGTTTTAAAAAATATAAGTCAAACAATGTTTCCAAAACCAAACCGGTTATTAAACCGAATAATTATATCTAATATTTTTTTTACACATATAGTGGTGTTAAAGTAATGTTATAAAATTAATTCGAGTGTATCAATTAATATATCAAACGATAAGTTTTACATATAATACCAAAAATTCATAATCTAATAAAAATTACAAATATTGTTAAAATATAAAAGAAACTAAATTAAATTCAAAGCTAAACAAAAATATTGAAAATGAGTTTCGGAAAATCTAAACAACACAACTAACTGAATTTTTTTAATTTCAAGATACAATATTTAAATTTTCAATGACTTTATTAGAAAAATATATAGATAAAAACTATAAAATAAGTACAAGTAAAAAAAATAGAAAGTGAAAATTTTATATAATAATAAATTATTTAGGAGGTAAAAATAAAATTATATTATGATATAACAATATTTCATTAATTTTTATTTATTTCAATGGCATGTTTATATTTTCAATTTCTTTATCAATAAAAATTACTAAAAACAGGTTTTTGGAGTGATTCAACCCAATTTTGACCGGATTTGACCAGGTCATAATAACTTTCAAATATTAAGCGATATCCAAATGAACAAAATAGACAAAATATTATTTTAAAAAATCAAAAAGATATAAAATTATTCATAAAAAATTGAAAAATATTTTCCAAATAATAAAATATCAAATAATAAAATATAAATTTAAAAATCTTAATTTGCCAAAAAATGAAGAACAAATGGTTTATATTTCTTAAACTTATAAAATTTAAAATTTATTATGTTGACTACATTTATTCTTTAAAATCATATAAAAAATTATATATTCAAAAACATAAAAGACAACCTAAAATAACTAAACATAAAAAATATAATTTTTTGAGTAGGATATTATGATTATATATTCTAGAAGTTTTAAAGTTATAAAATTCCAAATAATAAAAATAAATGATTGTATATTTTCTAAAAGAGTTCTCAAAAAAAATTTAAAAAATAGATTTCCCGCCTTAAGAATTGCCATTTATAAAATTGATATATGTTTGTTAAATTGAAAATAAAGCATATAATTCTAAAAATAGAAATTTTCTCAAAAATTAAAATAGATTTATTTTTTGAAAATAATTAAATTAAAAAAGTTATCAAATTTATATTCTCTATGGAAAGAAAAATATATTTTTAAAGTATAATATACATATATATACATATATATTACAAAAATTTTAAAATTTTAATAATAAATACAAAAATATACATTTAAATTTTCATTTTCATATTACAGTTTTTGAAATGCAAATTCCATTTAATGGTAATAATGTTAATAAATATTAATGACCAGCATTTAAGTGGGTCCAAATTCCTTAATGAGAAAGCTGATCGAGGATGTAAGAACCGAGTGAATGACTACAAAATGAGGTTATAATGATAATCATATGTATTAAATACAATAATGAATGATGTTAATGGGGGCATGAGTGATGGGATTAATTGAAAAGATTTTTGGATGGCTGGTTAAAACAATCAAGACAGAGGAGGTAACTACCAGAGCGAAATTCAAAACATACTACCTAAATTGTAATATGAAACTGATTATAATCTAAATATCAACTTCAATTATAATAGACATTAAAGAAATTAAAGTAATGCTTCTTCACATATTTGTAATATATTTATGTTTTTAAATAGATTGATATCTAATTAATTTTTTAATCACTTTAGTAACATTTACACAAAGATGCACACACAGTGAACAGGTTTGGAAACCCATTAACTAATATATATATATATTTTTATCATGAGTTCATAATTTTGTATAGTGATCAACTTCATGTAAAAATATTTCTTTGATATAAAGTTCTCTTTGTGAGATATGACATATATATTGAGAAAGGCCTCAAAATATTTTCTATATGAACTTGTGTAAATTATAAAATTTAAAGAAATTATTAGGAGCTATAAAACATTAAAGAAATTATTTTTTAAAACCCATATTTTGAATTATACAAATACTTTTAATATAATTTTAATTGTTTGGTAACTTCATTTTTGTAAATAAATTTACATAAAATATAATAAGTTTATAATGTTTTATGATTAATAAAAATAATATAATTATTCCATAATTGTTAATAACAAAAGTTCATTTTTGGCTAGTGTGTTTGAGTGAGAATTTGGCCCAATAGAATTCACTAAGAGTTACTTCACATATTTGCTCTATGAAAATGTTTTTAAATTGCTAGAAAAGCCAACTCGTAGCTTACAATGTTCAATAGAAAAAACTAGAAAGTATTTACTGTAATTATTTATTCTTATAGAATTAAACCACAGCCCTCTAGTTTTATTCTAATGGAATCAATTTTACAAAATTACAGAATCAAATAAAAATGAGCATATTATTGCATTTCATCCAAATTCTAGTTTATATTAGAAATGCAAAAGACAAGAATATTATTGTATGATATATGCCTGCATGAAAATAAGATTTTTTTGTAAGTGAAGTAAAGATTTCATTCAAGCAATGATATTTTGTAATCCAAAATTAGGCAAGGTTGCATGCCATATATTAGGCAAAAAAAATGTTGTGTAGAAAGTTTGGAAAGGTAGATTTTGATAGGTAAAATGATTTACATCTAATTGTGGCTTTTATAATATGCTCTGGTCTATGAAGTTGTGAGAAACTACAATAATGATGATGGTGATGAACTCCTTAAGTTGACAAGGATAATTAAATGAAATAACAAAATCTACATTCTTTGTGTAAGGAATTTTCGTCATATGTAGCAAGTAATTGTACAGAATTTGAAGTCATCGGGTACAGAATTTGAAGTAAGGATGATTTTTATTACATATTCTTTATGTTCCAGTTTGGATCTTATTTTTGACATAAAATTCAGAGTCACTCCCGAATATATTTTACTTTATTTTTTCTTATATACATACATATATACACTATATTCAAAATAAAACTACTGTTTCAACATTAATTCGAAATGATTTGATATTTAATAATATTTTTAAAATTAAATAAAGTAAATGGAAACAATCGAAATAAATATACAATTCATCATTTTAAAACTATATTTAAACTTCAAAATCTAAAAAAAGCACACGTCATTATTCTGAAAAAACAAGAACCAAAAACTGTATATGATTATGGTGAGTAAAATTTTATAATATTTATATACAGATAATTCACAAGAAAAACAAGTAAATGAAAGGATAGTAATGCCATCATGAAAGGAAAACAACAATAATACCCGAAAGCAACACCTCAAAAAAGTTCACATTTTTGAAAGCATGAGAAGTCTTAGTCACTTTACACTACTATTTTAAACTTAGTTATTTAAAGTTAACTAGTGTTATAATTTGATATTACTTTCTAATGTAGAAGTTCATTTTTATAAAATAAAACTCCATTTCGAACATAGAAATTAAATGATTATTTTGAATTGGCAAGCACTTCAATATGACAATAAAAAATAAAGAATAACCAAAATTGGCAGAGCATTTCATATTGCTTATATATTGACGAACGAAAATTCAAAGCTCATTATATTTTCAAGTTTCTTCTAGAAAATCTCTAGTAAATTCATTGAGAGAAACCAAGAGATGCCAAATCGAAACTAAGGTAGCTTATATGCAATGTCGAAGCTGTCGGAAATCACAGAGATGGTTTAGATTTTGATCAACAGATAATACCATTCTTATAATTTTTTAAAATATTTAGAAAATTGTGGAGTAAAATAATGTTTTTGAAACCGGAATGGTCCTCGAATTGAAGAACTTAAACCAGTTTTATAAATTTGGTTGTTTCAAATTATATATAATTTTATTTGTACACATAAAATGTTGACTAAAATTATTGGAAAATGTTGACTAAAATTATAAAATAGGTACAATAAAAAAATAGAAAGTGAAAATTTTGTATAATAATAAATTATTTAGGAGGCCAGAAAATTATAATAAGATATAAAAATATTTTATTTATTTTTAATTATTTGAAAGGCATGTTTATATTTTTAAAATTTTTATCAATAAAAAACTGTAAAAACCGGTTTCTTGACCAGTGTGACCAGTTCACGCCAACATTCAAATTTTAAGAGGTATCCAAATGTACAAAAGGAAAAAATTGTATTTTAAAAAAACTGAAAGATATAAAATTAATCTTGAAAAATAGAAAAATATTTTCCGAATAGTAAAATGTTAAATATGAAATATAAATTTAAAAATCTTAATACGCCAAAAGAATGAGGAAAAAATGGTTTATATTTCTAAAACTTATAAAATTTGTAATTTATTATGTTGACCGCATATATTCCTTAAAATCATATAAAAAATTATATCTTTTAAAACGTAAAAGACAATTTAAAATAACTAAAAGTAAAAAATATAATTTTTTTCATAGGATATTATGAATATAGATTCTAAAATTGTTATTTGTTTTTTAAATTGAAAAACAAAACTGATTTTAAAACAACACAAAAAATAGAAATGGGACACAAAATTATGTGGATTGGTCAAACAAGACCAACGGTGGCGAACAGAGGATACAGTTATATTATTGAGTCTTTCTCAGGTATAGTGGAACAATTCAATAGATCAATAGCCAACAGTGTTTCGGGTCCAATAGATCCTGATACTTGTTAAGATCTGTATTTTCTATCCTTTTTTTACTTTTTGAATTTTTTAATAATTGCGGTGAATTAAATTTTTTATTTTAAAATTCTGTTTTCTTTCTTCTATTTTCTGTATTTTAAATTTCTTATTAGTCAAAGTTAATTATATATTTTAATTTGAAATTCAGTTTTTGCTTTATGTTTTATTTTTATTTATTGAGGTTTAGGGTTTATTTTATATTATTTTCAAATTCGTATTGCTTAATTGCTGTATTATTTTTTACCAAATTTTCTCATACATTTAAATAAAGATTTTACTTTAATTTTTAATTTTTATTAATCATAGCCATTATATATGTTTTAGGATACATTTCAAATTTTCTTTAATTGTCTTATAACTTAACAATTGCAATAATATATAAAAACAAATTATAATCAACTATAAAATACTACAAAAGTATATTAAAATCATGCTTTATTTTATTTTCTTTTTTATTTGTAATTAATTGTAGTTAATTAACATCCTTGCACGTAGATAGAGGTCAAACTTATATGACCCTTATTATATGTTTTTAATGTGTAAGGAAAAGAATAAGTAAAAATAATACACAAATTAAGAAAAACTAAATTGAAAATAAAAAGTAAAATACCCTAAATCCCAATTGATAAAAATAAATAGAAATAGAATTTTAAATTAAAGTATTTAATTAACTATAAATTATAAATATTAAAAAAAAGGAAAAAGAAACGGCAGATCAAGACAAAACATTATTTTGGGTGCACCTTCAAACAAACCTTGGTTTAATAAATAAATAAATAACAACACCGCAAGGGTGTCCATGTACAATTCAATTACATTGTAAGAATTCGATTGATTTACATGAAGTCTATGAAATTATAAAAATCTTGCTATAAGATGAGATATTATGAAAATTGGAAAGAAATATTATAAATATGTTGAACTTTATAAAATGATTATTTTATTGGTTTTCAAATCGCATTTATCAATAATATTGTGGGTTATGTTACTAGACTTGGAGACTTGAGTATTTCAGAGACCGGTAAAAGCAGAGTTTTGTGTAAATGTGAAAGAGCCAACAATGAATTAGTTATTCAAATATTAGAGAAAAGTAAGAAAAGAATACAAAGTAAATAATTTATAAGGGAATTTTTAATATGATCATTGATGTATTAAGTTTAGAAGCAATGATGATCACAAAAACTTCATAAAAAGATGCCATATTAAAACTAAAGCAACTTCTATGTGTTATTGGACCAGTCAGAAATCACGGAAATGGTTTAGACTTTGATCAATAGTGAATATCATTCTTATAATTTTCTAAAATGTTCAAAAAATATATAAAGTAAAACAATATTTTCAAAATTGGACTGATTATTGAATCAGAGAACTAACTAGATTACTAGATTATCAATTTGACTAGTTCAACCCTTTTTAAAAAATCAATTGTTTCAAATTATATATAATATTATTTTTACATATATAATAGTGTTGAAGTAGTGTTATGAAATTAATTCATATACAACAATTAATATATCAATTACATATAATACAAAAAATTTCATAATTCAATAAAAATTACAAATATTACAAAAATATAAAAGAAACTAAATTAAACTCCAAGCTAAACATAAATGTTGAAACTGAGTTTTGAAAAATAAAAACAACACAACTAACTGAAATTTTTTAATTTCAAGATATAATATTTAAATTTTCAATGACTCTATTAGAAAAATATATAGATAAAAATTATAAAATAAGTATAGGTAAAAAAATAGAAAGTGAAAATTTTTTATAATAATAAATTATTTAGGAGGTAAAAATGAAATTATAATAAGATATAACAATATTTCATTAATTTTTATTTATTTCAAAGGCATGTTTATATTTTCAAATTTTTTATCAATAAAATTAGTAAAAACAAGTTTTTGGATCGATTCAACCCAATTTTGACAGGATTTGACTAGGTCATAATAACTTTCAAATTTTAAGGGATATCCAAATGAACAAAATAGACAAAATTTTATTTTAAAGAAGCAAAAAGATATAAAATTATTCATAAAAAATTGAAAAATATTTTTCAAAAATATAATATAAATTTAAAAATCTTAATTTTCCAAACAATGAGGAAAAAATGGTTTATATTTCTTAAACTTATAAAATTTAAAATTTATTATCTTGACTACATATATTCTTTAAAATAATATAAAAAATTATATTTTCAAAAACACAAAACACAATCTAAAATAACTAAACATAAAAAATACAAATTTTTTGAGTAGGATATTATGATTATATATTCTAAAAGTTTTAAAGATATAAAATTCCAAATAATAAAATAAATGATTGTATATTTTCTAAAAAAGTTCTTCTAAAAAAATTTAAAAAATAGATTTCCCACCCTAAGAATTGCCATTTATAAAATTGATATATGTTTGTTAAATTGAAAATAAAGCATATAATTCTAAAAGTCTAAAATTTCTCAAAAATTAAAATGGATTTATTTTTCGAAAATAATTAAATTAAAAAAGTTATCATATTTATGTTCTCTATGGAAAGAAAAGTATATTTTCAAAGTATAACATATATATATTACAAAAATTCTTAAAAATTTAAATATAAATACAAAAATATCCATTCAAAATTTTCATATTTTCATATTACAGTGCTTGAAATGCAAATTCTGTTTAGTGATAATAATGTTATTAAATATTAATGATGAGCATTTAAGTGGGTCAAAATGCCTTATGGATTGATGAGAAAGCTGATCGAGGATGTAAGAACCGAGTGAATGGTTACATAATGAGATTATATTGAGAATCATATGTATTAAAGATAATAATGAATGATGTCAATGGGGCATGAGTTACCGAATTTATTGAAAAGATTTTTGAATGGCTGGTCAAAACAATCAACACGGGAGGAAATTGTCGATGGAATTAATGGTTGATGGCCACAGGATTAATAGCAATTAATGTGATTGGAAAAGACTATACGACGAAAAGAGCAGCAGCACGAAATTGGATAGAAGATTCAATTTTATTATGCCACAGGATTAATAGCAATTAATGTGATTGGAAAAGACTATACGTCGCTGACAGTACCGCATAATAAAGAGTTTAGCTACATATTTTGTTCTCCTAGACAAGAAAAGATTATAACATATTATAATATTTATGCACAAATATTTTGACTATGAAGAATAGTAAACGAAAATAAAATGAAAAGAACACTGGTATCATAATACAATTAGAAGAAACATTTAGGAAAAATCACACATTGGCAATAAATAAATTAGATTGAATTTAGATTTTTGTAATATAATTAACCGTTCAAGGGATGCTCTGTTTAATTTTTTTTTGTCAATACATATTTTCATGAAAATTCATCCTTTTCACTATCAGGACAAAATAATACATTATTTAACTATAGTCCAGTATTGACTTCTAATACCTTTTAAAACAGTAACTATGGCTTAAACACAACAAACACGAGCATAGACAAGCCAATGAAACTTAAATGAGTATCTGCATCTCTTGTTTATTAGGAGACAAAACTTTGAATGACAGTAGAAAACGGGAGAAAGTTAGGTAACTTTATGCTAGTGTCCTCTAGAATAGTAGCAGAAAATTAGCAAGTATGGTATCACTTATCCCAATCCCAAAATATAACTTCGTTTTACTATCTTCGTAGGAATCAAAAGAACATATCTCTTGGTTAAGCTTTTCAAAGTAATAACAAACAAGGAAGAGTTAAGTAATCCATACCGCTTATACTATTGTTGTAGACTAACAACCTTTGAAGTGCTGTTATATTTCCAATTTCTCTTGGCAGAGCTCCAGTAAAATTATTAGATGATAGATCCAGGAATTCAAGTTGTGAATACAAGCACAATGTCGAAGGTATCTCTCCAAGAAGCATGTTGTCAGATAGGTCCAGGTGTTTAAGATTATGGCTACCCATGCCGACATGCAAACTTCCGGATAAGCGGTTTACGTACAAGCGTAGACTTTCCAAAGTAGATATGTTGAAAATTGAGTGAGGAATTGTACCTGAGTGCAGAAGTAAATTGTTAGTGAAAACCATGAATAGTATAACAATCATTCCTCTTTTTATTAATGAGAAACTTGTAATTGACTCGCTAGCACAAATTCATATGGTGTTGCAATGTTTACGCAGGACCTTGGTTTAATAAAATAAAGAAATAAAGAATAATACCAAAGAATGTCTACGTACAATTGAATTGCATTGCAAGAATTGGATTCATTTATCTCTAAATTCTGTGAAATTGAAAATCTTGCTCTAAGATGAAATATTATAGAAATTCGAAAGAAATATTATAAAATGATTATTTTAATGGTTTTCAAACAACATTTATATATAATGTTGTGGGCTACATTACCAAACTTGGAGACTTGAGCATACCAGAGACCAATAAAAATAGAATTTTGTGTAAATTCGATGGAGTCAACAGTCAATTAGTTACTCAAATATTAGAGAAAGTCCGGAAAGAACACTTTGTAAATAGCTTCTAAGGGAATTTTGATATGTTAATTAATTTATTAAGTTTAGGAGGAATGATAATCACAAGAACTTCATGAAAAGAAGTCGAATTAAAACTAAAGCAATTTCAATACAGTATCAAAGTTGTCAGAAATCACAGAAATGGTTTAGGCTTTTGTCAATTGAAAATAATAGTCTTATAAATTTTTAAAATGTTTTAAAAAATATGAGTCAAACAATGTTTCCAAAACCAAACTGGTTATCGATCAAATAACTACCTAGGTCACTAGTTCAAATAGTTCAACCATTTTTAAAAATTGGTTGCTTCAAATTATATCTAATATTTTTTCTACACATATAGTAGTGTTAAAGTAATGTTATAAAATTAATATATCAAATGATAAGTTTTACATATAACACGAAAAATTCATAATCTAATAAAAATTACAAATATTGTTAAAATATAAAAGAAACTAAATTAAATTCAAAGCTAAACATAAATATTAAAAATGAGTTTTGGAAAATCAAAACAACACAACTAAATGAATTTTTTTAATTTCAAGATACAATATTTAAATTTTCAATGACTTTATTAGAAAAATATATTGATAAAAATTATAAAATAAGTATAAGTAAAAAAAATAGAAAGTGAAAATTTTATATAATAATAAATTATTTAGGAGTTGAAAATAAAATTATATTATGATATAACAATATTTCATTAATTTTTATTTATTTCAAAGGCATGCTTATATTTTCAAATTTTTTATCAATAAAAATTAGTGAAAACAAGTTTCTAGACCGATTCAACCCAATTTTGACCGGATTTGACTAGGTCATAATAACTTTCAAATATTAAGCGATATCCAAATGAACAAAACAAACAAAATTTTATTTTAAAAAACTCAAAAAGATATAAAATTATTCATAAAACATTGAAAAGTATTTTCCAAATATTAAAATATAAAAGTAAAAAACTTAATTTGCCAAACAATGAGGAAAAAATGGTTTATATTTCTTAAACTTATAAAATTTAAAATTTATTTGTTGATTACATATATTCTTTAAAATCATATAAAAATTATTCAAAAACATAAAAGACAATCTAAAATAACTAAACATAAAAAATATAATTTTTTTGAGTAGGATATTACAATTATATATTCTAAAAGTTTTAAAGTTATAAAATTCCAAATAATAAAAATAAATGATTGTATATTTTCTAAAAATGTTCTTAAAAAAATTTAAAAAATTGATTTCCCACCTTAAGAATTGCTATTTATAAAATTGATATATGTTTGTTAAATTGAAAATAAAGCATATGATTCTAAAAACCTAAATTTTCTCAAAAATTAAAATGGATTTATTTTTTTGAAAATAATTAAATTAAAAAAATTATCATATTTATTATATTCTATGTGGAAAGAAAATATATTTTAATTACAAAAATTCTTAAAAATTTAAAAATAAATACAAAAATATACATTCAAATTTTGATTTTCATACTACAGTTTTTGAAATGCAAATTCCGTTTAGTGGTAATAATGTTATTAAATATTAATGATGAGCATTTAAGTGGGTCAAAATGCCTTACGGAAATTCAAAACATATTGCCCAAATTGTAACATGAAATTGATTAAAATCTAAATATCAACTTTAGTTATAATAGATATTAAAGTAATTAAAGTAATGCTTCTTTACATATTTGTAAGATATTTTATCTTTTTTAATAGATTGATCAGTTGAAGTATCTAATTAACTTTTTAATTACTTTAGTAACATGTACACAAAGATACACACGCAGAGAATAGGTTTGGAAACCCATCAACTAATATTTTTCTTTACTGATCAACTTCACACAAAAATATTTCTTTAATATAGAGTCCTCTATGTGAGATATGACATATATATTGAGAAAGAAATCAAAATATTTTCTATATGAACTTGTGTAAATTATAAAATTTAAAGAAATTATTAGGAACTATAAAACATCAAAGAAATTATTTTTTAAAACCCATATTTTGAATTATACAAATACTTTTAATATAATTTTAATTCTTTAGTAACTTCATTTTTGTAAATAAATTTACTTAAAATATAATAAGTTTATCATGTTTTATGATTAATAAAAATAATATAATTTGAGTGAGAATTTGGTTCAATAGAATTCACTAATAGTCACTTCACATATTTGCCCTTATTCTGTGAAAATGTTTTAAAATTGCTAGAAAAAACCAACTTATAGCTTACAATGTTCATTAGAAAAAAATTAGAAAATATTATAAAATATATTACTTCAAAATTTGAAAGTTAATGCCCTTTCTCGTTAACTTGGTTTTCAAATAGCATTTATCAATAACATTGTGGGTTATGTTACTAGACTTGGAGACTTGAGACTGGTAAAAGTAGAGTTTTGTGTATATTTGAAGGAGTCAACAATTAATTAATTTCTCAAATATTAGAGGAACTAAGGAAAGAATACAAAGTAAATAGTTTACAAGAGAACTTTTGATGCATTAAGTTTAGAAGCAACGATGATCACAAAAACTTCGTGAAAAGATGCCATATTAAAACCAAAGCAACTTCTATGCATTATTAAACCAGTCAGAAATCACGGAAATGGTTTAGACTTTGATCAATAGTGAATAACATTCTTATAATTTTCTAAAATGTTTAAAAAAATATAAAGTGAAACAATATTTCAAAACTGGACTGATTATTGAATCCGAAAACTAGCTAGATTACTGGATTACTAATTTGACTAGTTCAACAGTTTTTAAAATATCTATTGTTTCAAATTATTTATAATATTATTTTTGCACATATAATAGTATTGAAATAGTGTGATGAAATTAATTCATATCCATCAATTAATATATCAAATACATATAAAACAAAAAATTTCATAATTCAACAAAAATTGCAAATATTACAAAAATATAAAAGAAACTAAATTAAACTCCAAGCTAAACATAAATGTTGAAACTGAGTCTTGGAAAATAAAAACAACACAACTAACTAAAAATTTTTAATTTCAAGATATAATATTTAAATTTTCAATGACTTTATTAGAAAAATAAATAGAAAAAAATTATAAAATAAGTATAGGTAAAAAAATAGAAAGTGAAAACTTTATATAATAATAAATTATTTAGGAGGTAAAAATGAAAAATAATAAGACATAACAATATTTCAATAATTTTTATTTATTTCGAAGGCATGTTTATATTTTCAAATTTTTTATCAATAAAAATTAGTAAAAACAGGTTTTTCGACAGATTCAACCCAATTTTGACTGGATTTGACCAGGTCATAATAACTTACAAATTTTAAGCGATATCCAAATGAGCAAAACAAACAAAATTTTATTTTAAAAAATCAAAAAAGATATAAAATTATTCATAAAGAGTTAAAAAATATTTTCCAAATAATAAAATATCAAATAATAAAATATAAATTTAAAAACCTTAATTTGCCAAAAAATGAAGAAAAAATGGTTTATATTTCTTAAACTTATAAAATTTAAAATTTATTATGTTGACTACATATATTCTTTAAAATCATATAAAAAATTATATATTCAAAAACATAAAAGACAATCTAAAAAAACTAAACATAAAAAAAATAATTTTTTTGAGTAGGATATTATGATTATATATTCTAAAAGTTTTAAAGTTAAAAAATTCCAAATAATAAAAATAAATGATTGTATATTTTCTAAAAAAGTTCTGAAAAAAAATTAAAAAAAACCGATTTCCCACCTTAAAAATTGCCATTTATAAAATTGACATATGTTTGTTAAATTGAAATAAAGCATATAATTCTAAAAGTCTAAATTTTCTCAAAAATTAAAATGGATTTATTTTTCAAAAATAATTAAATTAAAAAAGTTATCATATTTATATTCTCTATGGAAAGAAAAATATATTTTCACAGTATAACATATATATATTACAAAAATTCTTAAAAATTTAAAAATAAATACAAAAATATGCATTCAAATTTTCATTTTCATATTATAGTTTTTGAAATGCAAATTCCATTTAGTGGTAATAATGTTATTAAATATTAATTATGAGCAATTAAGTGGGTCAAAATGCCTTACGGTTGATGAGAAAGCTGATCGACGATGTAAGAACCGAGTGAATGGCTACAAATTGAGATTATAATGATAATCATATGTATTAAAGACAAAAATTAATGATGTTAAGGGGGCATGAGTGACCGGATTTATTGAAAAGATTTTTGGATGGCTAGTCAAAAGAATCAAGACGGGGGAAGTAACTATCAGAGCAAAATTCAAAATACGAAACTGATTAAAATCTAAATATCAATTACAGTTATAACAGATATTAAACAAATTAAAGTAATACTTCCTCACATATTTTTAATATATTTATCTTTTTAAATAGATTAATTAGTTAAAATATCTAATTAGCTTTTTGATCACTTTAGTAACATGTACACAAAGATACACACACTGAACTGGTTTGGAAACCCATCAACTAATATTTTTTCTTTTATCATGAATTCACAATTTTGTATAGTGATCAACTTCACATAAAAATATTTCTTTGATATGAAGTCCTCTATGTGAGATGTGACATACATGTTGAGAAAGGCCTCAAAATATTTTCTATATGAAGTTGTGTAAATTATAAAATCTAAAGAAATTAGTAAGAACTATAAAACATCCAAGAAATTATTTTTTAAAACCCATATTTTGAATTACACAAATACTTTGAATATAATTTTAATTGTTTAGTAACTTCATTTTTGTAAATAAATTTACTTAAAATATAATAATTAAAAATGTTTTATGATTAATAAAAATAATATAATTATTCCATAATTGTTAATAACAAAAGTTCTTTTTTGGCTAGTGTGTTTGAGTGAGAATTTGGCCCAATAGAATTCACTAATAGTTACTTCACATATTCACATTTTAAAATTGCTAGAAAAGCCAACTTATGGCTTACAATGTTCATCAGAAAAATCGAGAAAGTATTTACCGTAATTATTTATTCTTATAGAATTAAACCCCCAGCCCTCTGGAAAACGAAAAGAGCAGCACAAATTGGACAACAGATTCATCCAAGACACAAATAATGTGCACACAAGTAATGAAATTGAATTGGAAGATTTGTCGCTGACAATGCCATATAATAAAGAGTTTAACTACATATTTTGTTCTTGAAGACAAGAAAAGATTATAAAATATTATAATATTTATGCACAAATATTTTGACTATGACGGATAGTCAATGAAAATAAAATCAGAAGAACACTGGTGTCATAATACAATTAGAAGAAACATTTAAGAAAAATCACACGTTGGTATGAAATAAATTAGATTGAATTATGTGGTTGATAGATATTAAAAACATCTCAGGATATTTAAGCCGCAGTTTAACTCTTCAGAATTTCAAAATTACCCACAAAACTACAAATGAAACTTTGAAAAAATCACATTGCGGAGTTAATATAAGATTTTAAATGCCACCAAAAATTTACAATTAATATTCCTACAAAGAATATATAGAGCAACAACAATTAAAAATTAACTATTAGACGATAACTAACAATTAGAGAAAAAAAATGTCCTAAAACTACATGTTCGTGCCTATGTGTACGTGAACGAATATATGCATTAGAAATGGAGAAGAAATGATAACTTTAATAACTGAAAAATTAAAATTATTTAAAAAATAACTTTTCTCTCTTTTTCTTAACTTTGTTAAAGTTATGTAATTTATTCAAGCATAAAAAATAAAATATTCTTAAAGATGTATAAACACTATTACTACTTTTTATTTGGGAATATTGTGAACAAGATATTTCTTTCGCATAGGGGTAAATATCAGTGTCACGAAAATTTGCAACACTAACGGGAATATATATTATTGAATGAAAGGGAGAAAGGTGTTCTTTCGTCGGATAAAGAAAAAATTTTCTCTTCGTACGCGTACACGTATATGAATGTTCAAACTCGGAATGGAGAAGAAATACATATTTTAATAAATAAAAATAAATCAAATTTTTAAGTTATCTTTTACATATTCTTTTACACTTTAATAAAGTTATGTAATTTATTCTTGCATAAAAAAAATATAATTATTTTTAAAGATATGCAAATACAAAAGGCGTCAAATTTGTTTTTCAGACAATGAATTTCAGTGATACGGTGCTTTTCCTTTCTATGCACCACCGAATTAGCCCTTACGTGGTATGGGTGCTTTCAAAGTCAACAATAAATAGCAGCATGTCAAAGATTTGCAACAAGAACAAGAAATAAATTTGAAGTGAACAGATGAGGTGTTGTAGGAAATAAAATTAAATAATACAGAATTAAAACGTAAAAGTTACCTGTCAATTCATTTTGCAGTAGATTGAGAGTCTGAAGCTTTGACAGATTCCCAATAGCCATAGGAATACTCCCAACCAAATTGTTTACGGCCAATTCTAACCCTTCCAAGTTCCTTAACAATCCAAAACTCTGAGGAATATTACCGCCAAGCTCATTGAAAGACAAATTCAACATTCGAAGGTGGATCAAATTCCCTATCTCATCCGGGATGACACCTCGGAAGCTGTTGTCGAATATGCTCAAGTACGTCAGAAATGAGAGATTGCCAACTTCTCGTGCAATGGTGCCTTCAAGGCTCATGTTGGAAAGATCTAGGCCAGTGACTCTTTGATGCCTTCGACTGCAGGAGACACCAGTCCAAGTACAGAATGAGGTTCCTCGTGACCAATTTGTGGATAATATGTTGTTTGGATTGGATGTGATCTGGGCCTTGAGGGACAGAAGAGATGATTCATCTGTGGAGCTGTTGAAAGTTGCAGCTAAGCAGATGAGTGATGGATGATAAAATGCGAGTAAGAAGATCAAAATAACCGCCAGTTTTCTCATTTCGCATAGGAACATAATGAGATTCCTTACTATTGGAAGCCAGATGTTATACAAACCCAGATGAAGATTGCAAGCTTTTTATACACCAAACCTTATATTTATATGACAATTTCATCTGTTAATTTCACTTCAAATAACGAAATAATGACCAAAAATATTTAAAAATAAAAGAAAAGTTTATTAACTAATCCTTTGTCTTTATTCAATGAAACTACTGAAAAGATTTTCTTTTCTTCCAATTACCATAACAAATAATCCAAATAATTGAAATGGTAATAAAGACAAGAGACATACTTTTCAAATACGCATGAAATAATCGCAACCCACCTTAATCAATTTACAATTGATTTTAAGTTGAATTATTTATTCGATAATTACTTAATGTTGAAACTAATTATTTTTTTGATTAAATTAAATAAGGCACCACGTCTAATCATATTACCTGGATGGAACAAAAATACAGCAAATGAACTGACTAGATAATGCCGTATATGTTTGGAATTGCAATAGCGTTGACCTAAATTGACGTGAAGCACTATCACCCGATTTTATTTTTAATTTTCTCTTAGATCAATTCATATGATATTCTTTTCGAAACTAAAAGAAGGTTGCAAGCTCTTTATTCATCAAACTTATATTCATTATTAGTTTTTAAACAGTTTATGATTGTTTTTAGTTGCTTTTAAAAAAATATATAAAAGAAAATTAAACACAATTAAAAATGCGAAACACTTTCCAAATTTTTAGATTAATTTGTTCTGAGAGGCGAATTACATGAAAGAAAGGTATATTTGATTTTATTTATTTGAGGATGATTATACTTTTATATATCTAATAATATTTTTTTTAAAAATAGGTTATGTATATTTGCAAATACTGTATATTTACTGCAGGCCTACTACTACATATCACAACTTAAAATACCCTGGCTGTTTATGGAATAGAATAATTTGCGACAAATTATCTTTCGCTAACACTCAAAAGCTTTAATTTCTGTGCATACAAATATATCTTAAACGTTACATTGGGGGTCCCCAACAGTTCGTGATATAATATCTCAAGTATGAGGTGTTGAATTTAAATTGATACGAGGTGTGTGAATTGAATGTGTTAAAAATATATCTATAAAACATTTATTTTTTATTTAATATTTTCATGACTTCTGCTTGTCCTGTCTCCCCTATTGCGTCCTATATATATCTATACATATAAAATAATTCACCGATATTGAAATTGGAGATAGTAATTATTATGTGACGAGATTTATATTAAGACGAAGCAAACATGGAGATGGAAATATATAAAAGAAAATGCAGAAAAGAGAGAGGAAACATGAAAGTAAGGGAAAGCAGAAGTAACCCACCGTTCTTCACACGCTTTTTAATTGGTGCAAACTTTTTGACATAATATATTTAAGTCACTGTAGTCATCTAGTCTGCAAACAGACACATCAAATAAGTCCAAAATATTTATATGGCAATTATGTATACATATGTGTTAAAAGCTAAGTTGAGAGGAGGAAAAAAAAAAAAAGGAAAACGTCACCTCATAACCAAATCTGTGGATGATTTTTATTATCCTCCACTTAAAATTTTTCATTATGCCAAGAAATTAAACAACTCATCATGGCAACAAAAATACTAAATATTATTTTTTACAAGGACTTCACGGTAGTATGAGAAATATATATGTTTGTGTGCATTTACAAGCAGATGTCTGCATTTCGTTAGTAAAACTACGTTAATTTGAAATTTTACATGTCATTGTCATTTTTGACAAGGACATAAACCTAACAATTGACAAATTAAATTGTAAGTTCTGGCATCATTCGTTTTTTTTTTTTCAAGATAGCTCTACCAACTTGGGAGTTAATCAAAACAATATCTAAAAATCTCAATTTTAATATTTGTACCTCGTCGAACTATATATTTTAAGAAATCAGTTTAAAAAGCAAAGACGGATGGATGAGATGAAAATAAACTACTAATTTAAAGATTTCATTAGACAATATCGCCATAAATATACACAAATACAAAAACATATAAAAATTTTTCCATATGGTGTCTGTAAACAATAATAGCCATCTTACTTTCAATTGAACAGATATATTTCCTTGGTTTATTAATCTCAAATAGAAATATCATTTAAAATTATGAGAAAATGAGAAAATTCATAATTATATGCATACGCACATATATATAGATACAGATTACATGGTTATAAAATTTTGTATTGTACGGGATTGTGATTCATTAGTGAATTTATTAGTCTTTTATGACTAAATTTAAGTGCTTATTATTGTTGGAAAAAGATTATATTATATAGTTTTAATAATCCAACATTGACTTGGACTAGAGCAAGTCAAGTCAAGGCATTGTTAGACAAGACATAAGGGTTTATGCTTTTCCAAAACATATTATCTATATTGAAAATAACGTGTAGAAATAGAAGTGCAATAATTTATTTAGCCCCATTGACTACGTTAGCTACATCCATAAAATTTCTCAATGTTACATAGGATATTGGAAGAAAACTACAAGTCATTGTCGGAATAGACATAAAAGTTCAAGCTTTTTAAAAATATATTATTTATACTGAAAATAATGTGTAGAAATAGAAATGCCACAATTTATTTTGTTCCCTTGATGATTTTAGACACTGCTATAAAATATCCCAATGTTATACAAGATGTAGGAAGAAAATTACAGTACATCTTTTATTTTTCCTTTAGTAGTATGTGTATATGCTTTGCACGAGCATCGATAATCTAACAAGTGGATTTTTTTTAATGTACTTATGATTTATTTATTGATTATTTCTTGTCTGCAAGAGTAATCATGGCCACATAGTTCAGTATTTTTTCCTTCAATACTACATTTATAGTCTTATCATTATTAAATTTAAACATATACGAATGTTTGAATCAATTAAAAATATATATACTTAAACACATCAATCATTAATATATTTGGCTATATCATTATTAATTATTTTTAAAATATTACTTCAAAAACATCCCAAGATATCTAAACATCAATCAAATTCCTCACAATTTTCTATAGAATACCTAGCTCTTTTCACTAGTCAATGTGAAAAAATTTCACCACTTACTAAAGCATATATGAATTGGAGAAATAGAAAGTAGACTTTGCAGCAGGGTCCTTCAACTTTAGAAAAGAAAATGTTCTACAAGTTTTGAAAAAACACAAGTTATAAAAATTCACCAACTTTTAATTGTAAATTATTTGATTACTAGTACTTCTAAAACCGAAAAAGTCCATTTAAAATTAAATAAAATTAAATTTTTCTTGGAGACAAAGAATTTTAATAGAATTTGCTCTCCAATTAGTGGAGTCAAATCCGAAATATTTCCCCAGGAGATATTGCTATACTGAAAAACAGTTAGATTGGGACAACTTTTGAATGGTTTTGAAAGAAAAAAAAGTCATTCCAAAGTCATTTCAAAGTTTTCCCAAATGCCTGTCTCCTCGTGAACCGAAAAAGCATCCCAAAATTGTCTCAAGTTGGGATGGCCTCTGCAAGTCGCCACTAAAGTTGGGATGGCTTCTTGTAGCTATCCTAGCTTTAGGAATGAAGTTTAGAGACCATCTCATAGTTGTCCCAATTTGCGAATTTTAAAATAAGGTCAAATATGACTCAATTTCATCTAAAACTCTAATTTTTCTCTCTACCATCGCTGAAACAATTTCCAAACCGATTGAAAACTCCATGAAGTTGTTGGGATATAAAGACTAATTTAAAGACTACATTGGACAATGGGCCATAAATATAGACAATTACAAAAACATACATAATTTTTCTATATGATGTCTATGAACAATAATAGACATCTTACTTTTAATTGAACAGATATATTTTCTTAGTTTGTTGGTCTCAAATAGAAATATAATTTAAAATTATGAAAAATTGAGAAAATTCATAATTATATACGTACACACACATATGCAGATACAAATTACATGGTTATAAAAATTTGTATTATATAGGATTGTGATTCGTTAGTGAATTTATTCATCTTTTATGACTGAATTTAGCTTTGGTGTAGCACTAATAAGATTAAAGTGCCTATTATGGTTGGAAGAAGATTATATTATATAGTTCTAATAATTCATCCTTGACTTGGACTGAAGCAAGTCAAGTCAATGCATTGTTAGACAAGGAAAAGATATTATTTATATTATAAATAATGAATAGAATAGAAGAGCAATAATTTATTTTGCCCGAGTATGTGAACGTAGTTTGCACGAGTATTGATAATCTCACAAGTGGTTTTTTTTATGTACCTATAATTTGTTTATTGATTATGTTTTGATTGCAAGAATAACCATGGTCACATAGTTCAATAATTTTTCCCTTTAGTACAACATATATAGTCTTATCATTATTGAATTTAAATATATATGAATGTTTGAATCAATTAAAAATATATATATACTTAAACCCATTAATCATTAATATATTTGGGTATACCATTACTAATTATTTTAAAATTATTATTTCAAAAACATCCCATGATATCCAAACACCAATCAAATTCCTCACAATTTTCCTTTGAATACCTAGCTCTTTTCACTAGTCAATGTGGAAAAAATTGCACCACTTACTAAAGCAAGTAGGAATTGGAGAAACAGAAAGTAGGCTTTGTAGTAGGGTCCTTTAACTTTAGGAAAAAATTGTCCTACAAGTTTTGAATGAACACAGGTTATAAAAATTCTCCCACTTTTATTTGTAAATTACTTGATTACTGCTACTTTTAGAACCGAAGAAGGCCATTTCAAATGAAAAAAAATTAAATTTCTTGGAGATTAAGAATTTTAATAGAATTTGGTCTTCGATTAGTGGAGCCAAATCCCAAATATTCCACCATGAGATATTGTTCAATCAAAAAACAGTCAGATTGGGACAACTTTTGAACAGTTTTGAAAAATATAAATAGTCATTCCAAAGTCATTTCAAAGTTGTCTTGAATGCATGTCTCTTTGTGAACTAAAAAGTCATCCCAAAATTATCTCAAGTTGGGACGGCCACTGCAAGTCATTACTAAAGTTGGGATGGCTTCTTGTGGCTATCCCAACTTTAAGAATGAATTTCAGAGGCCATTTCATAGTTGTCTCAATTCGCAAATTTTAAAATAAGCCCAAATATGACTCTATTTCATCTGAAACTCTAATTTTTCTCTCCACCATTGCCAAAATAATATCCAAACTGATTGAAAATTCAACGAAGTTGTTGGGATTTAAAGACTAATTTAAAAACTTCATTAGACAATGGGACCATAAATATAGACAATTACAAAAACGTATATATTTTTTCTATATGATGTCTGTGAACAATAATAGCCATCTTACTTTCAATTGAACAGATATATTTTCTTGGTTTGTTGGTCTCAAATGGAAATATCATTTAAAATTATCAAAAAATGAGAAAAATGAGAAAATTCAAAATTATATACGTACACACGTATATGTAGATACAGATTACAAGGTTATAAAAATATGAATTGTATAGGATTGTGATTAGTTAGGGAATTTATTCGTCTTTCATGACTGAATTTAGCTTTGGTCTAGCACTAAGGAGATTGAAGCGCCTATTATGGTTGGAAAAAGATTATATTATGCATTTCTAACAACCCAACATTGACTTGTACTGAAGCGAGTCAAGTTAAGGCATTGTTGGAAAAGGCAAGGGTTCAAACTTTTGGAAAACATATTATTTATATTGAAAATAATGTGTAAAAACAGAAGTCCAATAATTTATTTCACCCCCTTGACTACTCTAGATAATTCTATGTGATGCCTGTGAACAATAATAGCCATCTTACTTTCAATTAAACAGATAAATTTTCCTGGTTTTGGTCTCAAATAGAAATATCATTTAAAATTATGAGAAAATGAGAAACTAAGAAAATTCATAATTATATACATACACACATATATGTAGATGCAGATTACATGATTATAAAATTTGAATTGTATAGGATTGTGATTCGTTGCGGAATTTGTTTGTCTTTTATGACTGAATTTAACTTTAGTGTTGCCCTAACAAGATTAAAGCATCTATTATGGTTGGAAAAAGATTATGTTATATATTTCTAATAACCCAACAGACTTGAACTGAAGCAAGTCAAGTTAAGGCATTGTCAGACAAGATATAAGGGTTCAAGTTTTTTGAAAACATATTATTTATATTGAAAATAATGTGTAAAAGTAGAAGTGCAATAATTTATTTTGCCCCCTTGACTACTTTAGATACTTCTATGAAATTTCTCAATGTTATACAGGATATTAGAAGAAAACTACAAGTCATGTCAGAAAAGACGTAAAAGTTCAAGCTTGTTAAAAACATATTATTTATGCTGAAAATAATGTATAGAGATAGAAGTGCCACAATTTATTTTGTTCCCTTGATGACTTAAGATACCTCTATGAAATATCCCAATGTCATATAGGATGTAGGAAGAAAACTACTGTACATATTTTGTTTTTCGTTTAGTAGTATGTCCACGTCTTTGCATGAGTATTGTTAATCTAACAAATGGATTTTTTTTATGTGCCTGTGATTTATTTGTTTATTATTTTTTGTCTACAGGAGTAACCATAGATGCATAGTTCAGTATTTTTTCGTTCAGTACTACATTTAAAGTCTTATCATTATTAAACAAAAATACATACAAATTTTTGAATCAATTAAAAATATATATACTTAAACCCATTAATCATTAATATATTTGGGTATATCATTACTAATTATTTTAAAATTATTATTTCAAAAACATCCCATGATATTCAAACATCAATCAAATTCCTCACAATTTTCCTTTGAATACATAACTCTTTTCACTAGTCAATGTGGAAAAAATTGCACCACTTACTAAAGCATATATGAATTGGAGAAATAGAAAGTAGGCATTGTGGTAGGTCCTTTAACTTTAGAAAAAATTGTATTACAAGTTTTGAATAAACACAGGTTATAAAAATTCTCCAACTTTTATTTGTAAATTACTTAATTACTGCTACTTCTAGAACTGAAGAAGGCCATTTAAAATAAAATAAAATTAAATTTCTTGGAGATTAAGAATTTTAATAGAATTTGATCCTGGATTAGTAGAGTCAAATACTAAATATCTCACCATGGGATACTGTTCAACCAAAAAACAGTCAGATTGGGACAACTTTTGAATTGTTTTGAAAAATAAAAAAAATCATCTCAAAATCATTCCAAAGTTGTATAAGATGCATGTCACTTCGTGAATCAAAAAACCATCCCAAAATTGTCTCAAGTTTGGATGGCCTCTGCAAGTCGTTAATAAAGTTGGGATGGCTTCTTGTGGCTATCCCAAATTTAGGAATGAATTTCAAAGGCCATTTCATAGTTGTCCCAATTCGCAAGTTTTGAAATAAGGTCAAATATGACACTATTTCATCTGAAACTCTAATTTTTCTCTCCATCATTGCTAAACCAATATCCAAACCCATTGAAAACTCCATGAAATTGTTGGGATTTAAAGACTTTCATTAGACAATGTGGCCATAAATATAGACAACTACAAAAACATGTATATTTTTTCTATATGATGTCTGAAAATAATAATAGCCATCTTACATTCAATTGAACAGGTATTTTTTCTTGGTTTGTTGGTCTCAAATAGAAATATAATTTAAAATTATGAGAAATGAGAAAATCATGACTATATACATACACACATATATCTAGATACAGATTACATGGTTATAAAAGTTTGTATTATATAGGATTATGATTCGTTCGCGAATTTATTCATCTTTTATGATTGAATTTAGCTTTGGTGCAGCACTAACTAGATTAAAGTGCCTATTATGGTTGGAAAAAGATTATATTGTATAATTCTAATAATTCATCATTGACTTGGACTAAAGCAAGTCAAGTCAAGGCATTGTTAGACAAGACATGAGGGTTCAAGCTTTTTCAAAAGGTATTATTTATATTGAAAATAGTGTGTAGAAATACAAGTTCAATAATTTATTTTGCCCCATTGATTATTTTAGATACTTCTATGAAATTTCTCAATGTTATACAGGATATTGGAAGAAAACTAAAAGTCATGGTTGGAAAAGACGTAAAAGTTCAAGCTTTTTAAAAACTTATTATTTATACTTGAAATAATGTGTAGAGATAGAAGTGCCAAAATTTATTTTGTTCCCTTGACAACTTAAGATACCTCTATGAAATATTCCAACGTCATACAGGATATAAGAAGAAAATTACAGTACATCTATTGTTTTTCCTTTATTAGTTTGTGCACAAGCTTCGCACGAACATCGATAATCTAACAAGTGGATTTTTTTTTGTGCCTAAGATTTATTTATTGATTATTTTTTTGTCTGCAAGAGTAACCTTGACCACATAGTTTAGTATTTTTTTCCTTTAGTACTACATTTATAGTCTAATCATTATTAAATTTAAATACGTATGAATGTTTGAATCAATTAAAAATATATATACTTAAACCCATTAATCATTAATATATTTGGGTATGTCATTACTATTTATTTTAAAATTATTATTTCAGAAACAACCCATGATATCCAAACATCAATCAAATTCCTCACAATTTTCCTTTGAATACCTAGCTCTTTTTACTTGTCAATGTGGAAAAAATTGCACCACTTGCTAAAGCAGATAGGAATTGGAGAAACAGAAAGTAGGCTTTGTAGTAGGGTCCTTTAACTTTAGGAAAAAAATTGTCCTACAAGTTTTAAATGAACACAGGTTATAAAAATTCTCCCACTTTTATTTGTAAATTACTTGATTACTGCTACTTCTAGAACCGAAGAAGGCCATTTAAAATGAAAAAAAAATAAATTTCTTGGAGATTAAGAATTTTAATAGAATTTGCTCTTTGATTGGTGGAGCCAAATCCCAAATATTTCAGCATGAGATATTGTTCAATAAAAAAACAGTCAGATTGGGGCAACTTTTGAATAGTTTTGAAAAATAAAAAAAATCATTCCAAAGTCATTTCAAAGTTGTACCGAATGCATGTCGCTTTTAGAACTGAAAAACCATCCCAAAATTGTCTCAAGTTGGGACGGCCACTGCAAGTCATTACTAAAGTTGGGATGGCTTCTTGTGGCTATCCCAACTTTAGGAATGAATTTCAAAGGCCATTTCATAGTTGTCTCAATTTGCGGATTTTAAAATAAGGTCAAATATGACTCTATTTCATCTGAAACTCTAATTTTTCTCTCCACCATTGCTAAAACAATATCCAAACTAATTGAAAATTCCACAAAGTTGTTGGGATTTAAAGGCTAATTTAAAGACTTCATTAGACAATGGGGCCATAAATATAGACAATTACAAAAACATATATATTTTTCTGTATGATGTCTATGAACAATAATAGCTATCTTACTTTCAATTGAATAGATATATTTTCTTGGTTTGTTAGTCTCAAATGGAAATATCATTTAAAATTATTAAAAATCAAAAAAATCATAATTATACATGAACACACATATATGTAGATGAGGGCATTTGAAATTGCTAGAATATTTTTCACTGCGAATGTAATTGCTAGATGAGGACAGTAATTAGTTAATCAAAACCTTGGGAACGTGACTAAATATTTTCCACTGTAACTTTGTATTATTAAAAGTTGTAATTCAAAGAACATATTGTGAGATGAGAACTAATTGATGATTTAGACCCTTAGGAATAATTGTCTCTAAAATACTACCATGTTGTGTCCCAAATTTGAGGCGTGAGATAGTGGTTCAGCTTGAAATTAGTATGAAAAATGGTGCTTGATAATTGTATGGAAAGTTCATATCCCATAGAATGTCTATGGATAAGTAATTTGAATGAGATTGCCTAAGAAAATTTGTGAAATAGTGAGATGCCTTAATAGATCCCTTTTTACTAATCAAAAATTTCATACTGCATTATGTCAATGTAATTTGAATGACAAAAAGTAGGTAGCCATGGATGCTCTGAATGATTGGAACTTAACGTATCATTTACTTAAAATCCTTTCAAGGAAGCATTTTGTTACCTACAAAGAATAGATGGGCAATATCAGTCCAGTCCATTTGATTTAAAATGGGAAATAGCTATAGTGGTGCATGGTTATTTGCATATTTTCTATAATGCAACTTTTCATTTTAGCGGTAATAAGTATCCAAATTTTAATATATTTTTCCTAAGGTTTGTAGAACACATTTGAAGATGATTGAATGGAAAGATAGTAAGTATGATTTTGTTAGGACGATGATGGATCCTATGAAGGAAAAGTTTGATAAGTATTGGAATTAGTGTTGTTTGGTATTAGCTACTATTGTTGTGTTTGATCCAAGTTTTAAGATGGATTTGGCGGAGTATTTTTATTCTAGAATTTATAGTTTAAATGATGATTTGTATATTAGAAGGGTTTGTGGTAAATTGGTTGATTTGTTTATTGTATCTAGAGATAATTTTATCACTTGAGTAGCCCAAGTAATTCTAGAATACATTGGATGAAATGTATAGTTGCTTATTAGATTTTGACAAATGGTGTATTGAATCTTGTGCTCTACTTAATGAGAAATCAAAGTTGGATATTTACTTGGATGGGACAAGATTTCCTAAAACTAATAACTTTAGCACTTTAGAATGGTAGAAAACAAATAGTCCCAGATTCCCTGTTCTCGTAAAAATAGCACTTGATATTTAGCTGTGCTAACTACAACAATTGCATTAGAGGTAGAATTTAGTATTGTAGGTCGTATTGTTGATGAATCATAGGCTTGTTTGCTTCCTAATGTGGTTGAAACATTACTAGTGGGTAATGATTGGATAGGAGGACCTCCAAAAGAATATAAGTACATTTTTTTGTATTTCAATTTTTTGAAATTATATTACCATATATTTTTCTTATGACATTTTGTTTTTGTAGTTGTAAGTGACGCATGTACATCTAGAACTCAAGTGGATGAATGATGGTGATAAATATTGCTGGTAAGTATATTAATTAACTAGAATTTTATTTCTACATTATACAATATTGTGACATTAATTAAATTTTTTTTGTTTTGATGTATTCGGGCTGAAGATGATGATGGTAAATAAAAAAGATAATGAGTGAAGATGATGAGGACTTGATGAACATAGTCCTATTGTTTACGTTAGTTGCTTTTATTAAGCAAAAGTGTTGCTTTGTGTTTTCAATAATGTAATTAATTATTCGTATTATAGTGATAGCAATAGTACTAATAGAATGAATTGCAAGTAGGGGTCAGAAATTCAAAATGGATCATGGTCATGTATATATTGCCATCTTTAGTTTGCATTTTATTATTATATTTGAGTTTTGATAGAATGAGTTTTCTTTTCTTTAAACATTTGGATGAACATATATCAAAAAATATAATTATTTTTGTTAGAAAGTACATAATGTAAATTGACGAATTTGTTAGAGAGAATATCAGGACCACATCTATTTGGCAACCATATATAATATATTAATATATTGCTTCAAAATCATATGAGGTAGGTGTGAGACATTATCGTCACTTTGAAAAATTGAGGTTTAAACTTGCTTTCATTTATTTTTTCATTTCAATTAATTATTAATTAAAATTTAATGATTATAAATTAACTTTTGATTTAGTCCTAATAAAATAAATTATGAATGTAAAATTTAATGGAGATAAAGTAAAAAATAAATTATTTGTAATTAAATAAATTTTAAGTGATTATTCTAAATTAAAACAATTCATTACTTAGTGTTAAGTTTCCCAAAGAAAAGAAAAAAAAAATGTTGGTTGGGTTGGGTCCGGACCTAGTCCGATATATTGGGTCTATAATTTGGTCCAAATTTTTACCCATTAGGTTCTGGGTCTTGATCTGGATCATAATAAAATCATATGGACCTATTTTGGATTTGGGTTTGGATCTAAGTAATACTCACACATTAATAGGTCTGGTTAGTTAGTTAATCATCTACCCTTTTGGAATCTCCAAATTTCATTTAAACAACTTCCAAGTGCCATTCCAAAAACCATTGTTGAATCCCTCATCATGGAGCTTTCTAATTGAAATGACATTTAGTCTTATTTTGGGCACATGCCTCACATCTTCTAAAATCAACTTACATCCCAAGGATGTTGCGAGAAAAACATCTCCCATACTATAAATTTACAAGTATCATTATTTTCCATTTTTAATTGGTCAATTGAAACTAGATCATATGAAAAATAAAAATATTTGTGAGGAATGACATGGAAAGAAGCCCTCAGAATCTAGCATCCAACTTGTCCTTTGGGAAAAAGAAGAAAAGGTAGAAAAAGAAGAAGACGATGATAGAAAAGAGAAGGTAGAAATGGAATAATAAATAATCATCACATTACCTTCCAACATTGAAGTAACATTGTCATTTTATACTTATGATTTTCTCTTTCTATTTGGCTTTCACCTTTTTATTGAAATAACACATTTTTATTGTGTCCTTTCTTTTTGCAAAAGAAACATTCCACAACCTTTTTCCTCCTTGATTTTCCTCTTAACACGTTCCTCCTTAGTTTTGGATCTCTACTGTAGCTTCTCTCTCTTAACTCATATTTCTCTATCTCTAATGTTTAAGATTTAGGATTTTATCCCAATTTCCTTCTCCTTGATTCTTTATTTAAGAGGGCCCTTATGACTTGATAAAACTCCACTTTGATAGAGTTGGAAACTATAACAAAGAGAATTTCCTAACTGTCAAGTAAAAAAGAAAAGAGGAGAAGGGCTCTTACCTCTTCATAAAATTTAGTTTCAAGATTGTGTAGTGATTGATTAAGCCTTGAAACTCATTCAAGTGTAATGGAGTCTTCTTTGTATCTGAGTTGAGTAACTTTTTTTAACAGTGAAACTTTGTTTAAACCATGTTTTTTTTTTATACACAATTTCTACCGTCTTTCATAACACGTCTGCTCATGTTTTTGTTGACACATAGTTGAACACATTTTGATCAATTCATGCTAGAATTTGGCCTTCCATTTTACAATGCATCTTGTCTCAATCAACGTCAGACTTAATGCCAGGTCTAACGTCACCTCCCACTATAGGATCCCAAAGATTCCTAATGATCAAGTGATCTTCCAAACAGGCTTCACATGGCATAGTTTCTGTGGGTTAATTTAAACAAAATGCCAACAATTTCTTCTATTTTATCAAAAACCAATGTATCAAGACGGACTCTAATACAACTTATTGAGAAAAATATATTCAAAGAATTGGGACAACAAGAAAAGATGGGGAAGTAAAGTAATCAAATAAAATCAAAACTTTCATGAAAAACAAAAAATTCTCCAGATCAAGGCATAAGAATTTCTAGGAACTTCTCACTTTCTCGCTCTATAATCCTTGAATGAACGAATGATGTATGCAACCTAAATTGAGCATTATTTATACCAGTTATAAGTTTGAATTAATGGCTAAAATTACATCAATGCAACCATTATGATTAAGCATCCACCTACCTCACTAACTCTGTCACTAACCCTATGAACACTGACAGAATAATTAATTAAGTACGTCTACCAAACCTCTTGAAGATTGTACTTGGATACATGATACATAGGTCTTAGATAGGCCTTCCAATTTGCACTTGTAATATTTGGACTTCTACATATGGGTTGCAATCCAACAAAAATTTCTGGAACAAGCCGTAACTGATCTTTGGAGCAACAAGATTCCACCAACCTTGAATAGTCTGGAATTAAATTATGGGAAGGAACTAGAGGACATTCGATAGATGGAAAGTTCACTGGTGTGTGGCTTGTAGAAGGTGATGGCAACACGCCGTTCTTCCATGCATTTGAATTGTGCCGAACCAAACAAACAGAGTTGACAGATTAAGGGAAGAAAAGGGTGTCTGGCAAACAGATTTCCGGCAAATTCAAGAGTTGTTCTATCTCATTTTCAATTAATTTTCTATCCTCAAGGCTATGTATAGCAGAAATTGAACAAGACTTGGAATGCCTTCAACCAAAGGTTTCAAATGCCTTCTAAAAAGGCCTTGAAATGAAAACCATTCACTAAAGACGAGGTTCAAATGGCAATATTGCAACTGGAACCCTTGAAGGCTCCAGGACCTGATGGTTTGTCACCTTTTTTGTTGTCCAAAAGTAATAGCATATCTTAGGAGAAGATATCACAAATCAAGTTCTGAGTTTTCTACATCGCAATCAGGATGATGAAGACTTACATTCAACGAAAATTGTCTTAATCCCCAAGATAAGAAACCTAGAAATCTAATCTCAATTTAGGCACATTCGTATTAGTATATGACTATACGCACTGTAATCTATAAAAATTTCCTCAAAAAGTCATCGCAAATAGGCTGAAGCCACATCTTAAGCAGATAATATCCCCTTTCCAATTTGCATTTGTGCCGGGGCGTCTCATTTCGGATAATGAAATTTTGGCAAACGAAATCAACCATTTCGTTAGGAATTAACAGTCAGGAAAGTGTGGATGTGCTGCAATAAAATTGGCTATGTTCAAGGTCAATCACGGATTAGAAAGATGTTGCATTGAAAAAGTATTGGTTGTGTTGGGTTTTTATTTATCCATGGTTCTCTCTTATTATGAAATGCTTTTCTGGAGTTAATTTCTCTTTTATTCTTATTAGTACCATGTTTGGGAAAAATGAAGCCAAAGTGACGAATTTGGCAAGACGATCCTTTATCACCTCATATCTTCATCTTATGCTCTGAATATTACATCAACAAGAGCTGACCAGAATGCTACAGGGGGTCTGGATTGCACAGAATACTCCAATCATTTCTCACCTTGTATGTGCTGAAGGCACATTGGCTTTTTGTCAGCAGATAAGTTAAATTTTGCAGGTATTGAATAGCTGTTGTTGCTTTATGAAAAGGTGTCCGGCCAGCAAATGAACACGCAGGAATCGACGGCCATTTTCAGTTCAAAAGTCCAGCAGCACAACAGAGCTGAATCGGCAGAAACCGTAAGCATCACGGTTGTGGATCTTCACTCACAATATCTTGACTTACCCTCTTGTTTAGGCCGCTGAAGAAAGAATTTATTCAATGATATAAGGAACGAGCTTCGGAATAGAGGTCTGTGATGGAAGAATATGAAGCAAGCTTTCGAGTAGAGTTCTGGTACGGAAAGATAAACTCCATTCGCTAGCAGGACCAAGCATTTTAGTTAAAGCTACACTTCAGGCTATCCCAACCTATATTATGTGCTGCTTCAAGTTACTTGATGGTCTATTGCAAGAGACGGAATCAATCATCTGAATATTTTGGTGTCATTGCTCTTAAGGATTTCTCAATTCATTGGAAGAACTTGATTTTTTTATTTTTTGGCAAAAGTCTAAAGCATTGTTTGGATGCAAATTTGCCACATTCAAAAAAAATTATTTGAAACGTACCAAATGCTCAGATGCGGCATTGAGGATATTCCGGAAACAGGTGCGCAACTTTCTGATAGTAAGAAAGTAAAGTAGAGATCTGAGATTTGGTAAAATAACATCCAACTTTCTTTGGTTCACAAAACAGTGAAAACCCCTTTTAAGTTTTCGAGGCACTGGTTTGTCGGGTTTCGATGGAAATTTAGGATGAAGTGCCCTTCCCGCACAACCCTGCCTCGTTGATGGGATTGGTTGATGTCAAGAAGAATAATTCGTTTCATCAATTCGGGTCGCGAGGTCCGGGTTCCTCTGTTGTGCTACCAGCCTTCCTCTATTATTTTTTTTCTTTTTTTATTTTTTCTATGATTTCCTTCCTTGCCTTTAACTTTATTTATTTATTTTTTTGATTTTATTATGATCTGAATTCTAATTATCATATTTAGAAATTCAACATTAATGCCACATAACGTGGTTTGAAATACCAGTGATGTGAACTGGATACTGATTAGAGATACTGATAGTAGAAATGAAAATGATAGAAAATATGAAAAAACAGTTATTATCTAACATCAGATCAATTAATATGGCACAATTTAATAATAATAATTCTTAATTAAATTAATTTTAATTTGATTCACCAAATTTTAAAATTACTCAACAAATTAAAATAAAATTGGAAAGAAGTTCTAGTAAATTCTTCAAACGCAAAAATCTAAAATTTTGTCTGGTAAAGCATAAAACAACATTTGTGAAAATAAACTAGTCCATTATCACGTCACATAGGCAAAACGAAAAAACGTACTTCAAAAATATACTTAACACATTATAAAAAGTTCTTTATGTTCAAAAATAAATTCAAATATTTCACTATTTTTGGTTTTTTATTTAATTTTTTTATTTTTGCTTTTATAATATTTCCTTTTGAATAATTTTGAGTTTTCTAAAAAAAGTTGGCGAAAATTATAATATACTCTAATAAAGAAAATCTCAAATTATAAACATTATTTTTATTTTTAAAAATTCTATTATTTTAATATTTTATCCAAATTATTTCAAATAATTTTTATTTTTCTAAATAATATTTTTTTACTTTTTAATTTGGATTATTTGTAATGGTAAAAATATTATTTAATATGTAGTAAAATTTATTTAAGTTGTTTTCCTTTTCTAATATATATATTTTGGAAGTTTATTTTATTATATTTAATGATAAATTTGCGAAAAGTGGGATTTTTCGCTTTTTATTACACTCATTTTTTCATATTAGTCCGAGCCAGCATTATATCCACATCAGTCCTTCCTACTCTATGTAGTCTGACTAAACGTCATTTAACGGACACTTGAATTTCACGTGAAAAATCCATTAAAATCCTAACGACAGAAGTGAATTTTGAATACATCCGTCAGATTTTCGAAAAATGCGGATAAGTCATGTCCGTACAGCATAAGACTGAAAACAAATTAGGCTGCTCCTGTCGGACCGAAACGGCAATCGAGTCATTATGCGAATTGCATTCAATGCCTAGTGGTACTCTACATATTATTTTAGCATCATTGATATCATTTTTCCATTTCAGATCTAATCACATTTTTGTATAAACATATTAAATCTTTTACTGTAATAATTTTATTAAGCATTATCTATTGTATCAATAATTTTATAAATCTTTTCACAATCTCTGATCAATATAAATTTAATTAACCTTTATTTTTAAAATTTTATATACCATATGATTTAAAATTTTTCATTTTAAGTAAAGTTATTCTTACTTAATTAATTATATATGATAATGAAAAAGGAAGTTTAATTAAAGATATAAATTACTTTCCATATAGATAAAATACATGGATGAAAGTTTATAGTTTTATCACTTTATACTAAGTTTGGAATCCCTGATTGATTAACCAATCTGGTGCAAAAAGTTCCATAGGATCACATTAGACATGCTTCTACTAGTTTTGTATTTAATTAATAAAGTTATGCCACTCATATGCAAGATCAATACGCACTTTTTCTCACTACAGGACATCCATTTTTCATAGATTAATTTTACTAAAAATTTTAATTATCTATGATATAATAGTATAGAGACAAGATAACAATTATTATGATACGAAATTTTTGATTGTAAAGAAAAACTATACTTTTTGTTTGAAAATTTATGAATAGATCCGATTGAGTATAATATTCTGAAAATACGTACAAAATATAAAAATCAAATTTATCTTATGAGAAATAAAATAACATGTTAAAAATAAAAAGTAATTTTATGAAATAATGTTAAAAATAAGAAAATGCATAAACATGCAAAACAATATTTTAATAAATAGTCAAATTTAATATTTAAGTAAATTCGCCTTAATATTCTATAAATATGATCTAACTGATTAATGTATAAAAATATAAAAACAACATGATGAAAATAATTTTTTAAAATTAAAACAAAAGTTAAAAATTAGAATAAAAATAATATAGAACTATGTTTAAGGATAAGTTCATATATGTAGATTGGTAATAAATTACATTATAATTTCATATCAATTTCGTAAATATAATTTGTAAAATAATAAAAAATAAATTAATTTGTTTTGAAATATAAAAAGAAATAAATAATTTTACAATATAAAAATAATCATATTGTAGATGCTTATTTAAAATATCTAGATAGAGTATATTTCTTAAAAAATTATAGTTTTAAAGGAAAATAGCAAATAAATATTAAATAATTATGTAATAAACCTTGCACGTGAAATGTTAAAATTTTTCAAATTGAATTTGTTCGTAAAAATCCAAAATAAATACATTTGTGCAGTAATTGTAATATAAATATTACAAAATTTAAAAAGTATCATGTTTAGTATGAAAGTTTAAATAAAGTATGATGCATATTTAATATAAAATATTAAGTAAATTCATAATATTAAGATATCATAATAAGCATTAACTTTAAATAAAAATTAATAATTTACAATACATAGACGAGAAAGTATTGTATTAAAAATTATAGTTTGACACATAAAACGTTACATGACCTTATCATATGTGCAACTTTATCAATTTTAAAGAAATATTTTAATGCATGAATTGTGGATAAAAAATAATTGAGAAATAATTAGTCCAACTAGACAATTAAGAAAATGCATTATAGATTTTAAGAAAAATGATATATTCATAAAGAGGATGGCTCAAAAATAAGTAAAAATATGGGTTTTTAATTAATCAAATTCTAATGAAGGAATTTGTATGATGAATCATTACATAATATTATTATGTACTATATTTGAAAAAATAATTTTTGACAAAATATTGTAATTTATTTATGTGTGTGTGTGTGTGTGTTATTTCATCATTCTTGTGGTATTTTCTTTTGAATGTGATCAAAAGTAATTTTACCTATATGCAAAGAATGAATTTATATAACAAAACATTGTATAATATTTTTACATAAAATAGTACAACACACAACTTTAAGAAGTCAAAGAATACTCTCACTTTTAAATTGCATGAATTAATAACATAAGATGTGATTTCGTATTGATGAACTTTGACATAAAGCACTAAAATTTATGTCAATTCATGTCATTAAATTATAAGGTGGCCAATTATAAGACATTAAATACAATCAATGCTTGGAATTTATTAACGGAAATAAATTATAATAAAAATATATTCATTCATTTCAAAGCATACAAAAACCTGATGAAGCAGTCATATTGCTTTCGGTTTGGGGCACAACGTTGTACATTCATTTCCTTGTCCCTCTGTCTACTTTTGATAAATATAGTGCATTTAAAAATTCCATCATGAAAATTTCTCAACCACAGTTTTTAACCATTTTTAAAGAAAAATTCTTCAAGTACATTGCCATATAAACCACAACCCAGGCAGTTGGAAAATTCAGGCTCTTCAAATTTCAAACACAACTTACAAAGTTAAAATTGCTCATTTTCATAAATTTTGTTAAATATATAGAAATTAAAGAAAACTTCCGAAAAGAATTAAAGCTTTTAAATATTGGCAACAACAAAGATTAAAAGAAAAAAATGAGCATAGAGTTTTGGGGTGCAAAATGAGTATTCTATGCATGCTTCCAAAAATAATAAAAAAATAATTAATTTCGTTGTGAATAATAATACAAATGCATATATCATATAATGCATAATCCGCTAACACTATATTAACAGCAAAATTATATGTATACTTAAAGAAGTAAAAATGTCATAACCTTTGAATGTGAAACTCCTATTCGTTAACCTAAAAAGATAAAATAGAAAGACAAAGTAGAAAAGTTAGACTGGGATAAACCCCCAACAATATTTGTTCTATTGAAATTCTAGATACAAAGTCTCAAAATAGTCAGACAATTCTTTATAAATTTCCTTTCTATCTAAGTGACAAATTATTACCCGTCGTCACCTTGCTTATCAACCACCTCACCAACTGAACTTGATGGGTCAGCATCACATCGATAAGTATAGGGTGGCCAGTGGGACGGTCTAGCTTCATGGCCTCTAAATGTGCATGCAGCTCTTGGGAAGGATATACTGCCTTGTCCAGTTATGTACATCATATATCGCTCAATGCGGTCTAGCTATGGACTTAGAGTTGGGCCTCTAAGTCGGGATGGATAGGCCGATCATGACCTACTGGCTCAATTGGCTCCATGGGTGCTTCTTCCTACTCTTCCTCATTTGCATCTGCCATTAGAAAGGGTAGCACAAAGTTGATAGCAACTTGGGGACCCCATTGCTTCTTATCGTTCTCAAATTGTACACTGATGTTAATTCATAACTCAATGATTAGGTGAGGGTGCCATAGAAATTCGTGTTGATTCTAAGCACATAGATGTAATCCATTGTTAATTATTTGTCCTAGATTGAAGTACTCGCCCTCCAAAATGTAGTATAAGATCACTACGAGTTATCAAGTGCTGGTAGCGTGGTGGTTGATTGGCCCAATTTGGGCTGCAATGAAATACCACCATATCTTGCACAAGGTGTTCAACCTTACAATATTCAATGAATTAATGAACTAATTAATGGGTGACACATTGCACTCTCCTTGATTTGAGCACACCACCTTAGCCACTCTCTCCAATACCTATCGAGAATTCATGAGCTTCTTGAACCGCACCTCGATTGGGCATAGCAAAAATGGCCATTGATTACTTCGAGAGTTATGTAAACCTACATGCCCCAAACAAAAACACAATCTTGTCCCCTTTTAGCAAAGTTGGTGTAAAACTCTAGCATGATTGGAACTATTGCATCCACCCTTAGCTGTCGGGTGAGCGGTCCCATTGTTGTGTGAGAAAGGGGGATAATGTTGGGTCATTTCTCATATTATCCCATCAATCCCCTCTCGAGGACAAGGGTCCAATGTTTTGTCACATCTTCAGCACAAGAGGCCATTGCCAATGACACATACTTCCCACGATCATTAGATAGGCACACTTTTTTCATTCATGGAGCCATTTCCCTACACAAAATATCATAATTAGTACTTAGTACAAAATGGGCAACAATGTCGACCAACATGTTTCTAGCAAAGAATACAAGTCCAACTGCCAAACAGAGGTCACATTTCATAACAAAAAGAAGCATATCTATCTACCCAATTACACGTAAATCTTAATGAAGACCAACATATTCAAAGTTGTGGTCCACAACTTACCACCCAATCTATTCACATTGCACAAAAGAATGCCATTTGCACACCACTATAGTATTACACTTACTACCCAATGAAGACCATTTTCCGAAATGTACTAAACATTTGAACTCCCATTGAGTTACAAATAAACACAATAAAGCCACTAAATTATCCTTCATTCATATGAGTGCATGAAGTGCATTAGGACACAAATGAACACAATGAACCATCCAAATGAGAACATAGAATGTCAATTGAACACAAATGAGCACAATAAACCATCCATCATCCATATGAGTAATGAAATGTCATGTGAACATAAATGAACACAATAAGCCATCCATCATCCAATATTTCTACCAATTCCCATTGCGGCATCATACCAAAACAGCTTATGTGCACAACTACTTTCTCAAGAATTCCAAAAAAAATGCTAAAATTATGCTTCCAAATCAACAACACAAACATATCCATCTCAATCACCAACACTATCCATCACATTCCACACTATCCCACCAAAAAATCATGGATCAAAACTAATGTTATGTGCCACATGAATAGTGGGTAGGAAAAAATTCCACACACATTTTTGCAAAACTAAATGGTATATATGCAATCCCACACATGAAATTTCATACTACTCATTTAGCTATATCTAAAGTACAAGGCAAGTATTTCATACACCTATTTGTCGAACACATGATCACTATAAAGGGGCAGTGCAAAATCATTCAAAATTTTTGAGTTTAAAATCTTCTAACTAAATACAACCCAAACATTGGAAGAAGAAGATGAAATATGGAATTTATCAAGTCACCTATTTGGTAACTGGAAGATCATAGAGCTGCCTTAGAATGACTTGAATGTGTAAGGTTGAATGGAAGAGTGAAAATGCAAATGAAGGTGTGTAGAGTGATGTTTTATACTTGATCATCATTCAGGTCATTGTAACTAGCAAACATAGAAGAAAAAATTTTGAAGGACATCGTCCTTGATGTTGGGACGATAAGGGACAATGCAATTTTCATCAGGCACGTTGACTTTTGTGTTGGGAGGATGCATGCAACATTTACCAAGAGACTTATGTATGGAACATCGCTATGACGACGCAAGCATGGCCAAACTCTCTATGTACTGATCAAGTGCTTTGTCAGGATGATGCACTCATGGCAAATCTCTCTATTTGCAAGTTGAGTGCATTGTCGCATGATGCACTCATGGCAAAACTCTTTCTCTATGTGCAACTTGCAATTTGACAACAAAATCATCAGTGACATTGTCCTCGATGTTGCAATGTCAAGGATGACAAGGCTGAAAAAAATAAACTTTAGTGCTGCATTGGGATGGTCTTTCACCTCCACGCTAAAGTCATATAAAATTTTGTAACATAAAATATGTGTGTGTATTCATGTGCCTATGTCCGCATTTCATAAGCAAAACTACATTAATTTGAAATTTGACATCTCATTGTCATTTTTAACTTGTAAAGAAACCTATGATTCACTTGTAACAACTAACAAATGACAAAATTTGTAAGGTATGACATCATTTGTTATTTTTTTTCAGTGTAGCTGTACCTACTTCGTACTTAACTAAACCAATATCTGATGTAAAAAGTTGGTTGATAAAGTTGAATCTAGAAAGTGTAGAAAAACAGGAAGGAAGGCTTCTGTTCCCAGCAAGGTTATTGTTCCATCAATTTCTGAACAGTTCCCTTAGATTTGATCTCCCTATTTTCATGTAAAATATCTAGATTCAACCAGCAACTAATTGGTGCAACCAATGAACTAATAACATGCATGAGGATGCATGATCTAGATACAGAAAGCAGCAAGCAATTCTGAAGAGGGGCAGACAAGGTCAACTACACTGTTTTTATTGAATACTTTTGCATTACATAACCAAAGAACTAAACCTGATATTTAAACTAAACAAGGCTAAGCTTACTAACTAAAAAACTACTAGTAACAGTAAAAATAATGAACTAAGGCTAGATCATCCTCTAAGCATCAAAGTAGATTTTTGCAAATGTTTTAGCAATTTCTAGGCTTTCTTCTCTAAACTTCCTTACTAGTTTTATCACCCTCCCCCCCCCCCTCAAGAGGAGCGTGGATATCTCTCATGCTCATCTTGTTTAGTAGCTTGTTAAGCTGCGATATGCTTAGTGGTTTAGTGAGTAGATTTGTTAATTGATCACTACTAGGAATGTATATCACTTTAATGATTTTCTCCTCCACCTCTCTTACAAAATGAATGTACAAATTGAAATGTTTTCTTCTTTCATGCTGAGTGGGGTTTTTGCTAACTTCGATAGCATTTTGATTGTCACAGAATATTGTGATAGGCTATAATGTTTTGAGTCCAAAGTCTTTCAGCTAAATTGTTGGTCCATAGCAGCTCACACACACATGCTCAAAGAGCCCTATATTCAACCTCGATGGAGCTTTTGGCCACTACCTACTACTTCTTGCATGTCTAGCTCACCCATGCTGGACCAAGATATACACAATAACCAGTCAAAGACCTCCTAGTATCAGAACAGCTCCCTAATCACTGTCTGAGAAACCTCTTAACTCCAAATCAGTTTATGATGAAAGAAACATCCCTTTCCTGGTGAGATCTTGAGGTATCTCAATATTATGAAGGCTGCTTCCATGTGACAATATCTTGAGGCTGACATGTGCTAAAAAAGGACTTGTATCGAATGTGCAAAATCTAGTCTTGTAAATAACAAGTAAATTAGCTTCCCTATGAGTTGTCTATAAGATATAGCATCTACTGCTGTTGTGCTTGGTTCTTCCTTGAACTTAACATTAACCTCCATAGGTGTTGAGGCTGTTTTGCACCCGAGCATTCCATATTGTTCCAACAGTCTATGGTGTATTTTCTTTAGTTTAGGCATATTCCAGCATGGGAGTTGGCGATCTCAATTCCTAAAAAGTACCTTAGGATTCCTAGGCTTCTCAATTTGAACTTTGACTCCAGATATGTTGCCAACTTTTGATTTCAACTTCTAATTTGCAACCCACTATAAAATCATCCATATACAGCAACATTGCCATCTTTTCTTATGTTCCAATATCCATGCAAAAAAGGAGTAATCTGCTTTGGACTAAACGAAACCATAAGCAATTAGGGTCTGTGTAAATTTGCAATTTCATTGTCTTGAGGCTTGCTTCAAGCCATAAAGAGACTTCTTCAATCAACACACCTTCTGTGCTGAAATTTGATCCTCCCCTGAATGATGATCTTGATGTCCTTGTTCTCTTTCAAACTATAGCCTTAAGGTAACACTATAAATCTCTTCTCCAAGTTCTCTATGCAAGAAAGCAATTGTCAATAATATTAAGTTGTAGCATTTTCCGTCCAAACACAACAGCTAGTGAAAAGAAACGCCTAACTGTTGTTGGTTTAACCACTAGGCTGAATGTGTCATGGTAGTCAAAACCTTCCACTTGGTTATAGCCTTTGGCAACCAAATGAGCCTTACATCTCACAACCAAGCCATCTGATCTCAACTTCACCTTGTATACCCACTTATTTTCTATTGCATGCTTCCACTTAGGCAGTGGCACTACCTCTCAAGTATCATTATCTTCCAAAGCTTGTAGCTCCTAGACCATTACTCCCTCCATTGTGGCCCAAGAACGGCCTTAAAGAAGGATGCAGACTCCTTAACTTTATTAAGTGTAGATAGGAAACACAAGTAGTTTGGAGACAATTGGCCAACATTAAGAAAACTTGATATAAGGTGACCCACGCTAGTCTTGTGAACAGAGGATGTTTTAAGGTTTTGATGGTACATTTCTAAATATTTTGGTAGAGTTTTATGTCTAGAAGATCTTCTAAGTTGGGGTTGAGAATGAGCAAGTAAGTTCTGATCCAAGATAAGTATGTCTAATGGTTCTAGTTCAAAGTTGTTTGGATCTAAAGTGTATGAGATTTCTGGTCTAGGTTCCTGGATGTGAGTTTAAGGTTCCCTCATTGGATATTGTTTTGGATACTACTGATCATGTGTGCCATCATTGGATAAGGTAGTTTGATGGTCAAAACGGTGATGCTGATACTCAAAAAAGACAGTAGGGAAACAAAGGGTGTGCTGGTGATCTTTGCTGAAGGGAAAAATTTACTCATGGAATATCACATCTCTGGACGCAAAGATTTCACTGGTTTCTAGATCATAAAGCTTGAATCCTTTTGTTGCTATAGGATATCCAAAAAATACACATCTTTTTGATCTTGGATCAAAATTTCTTCTGTCTCTCTTAAAGGTGCTAGTAAAGGCTAAACATCCAAAAACCTTCAGCTGCTGATAATTCTACTCTCTGCCAAAAATACATTAGTGTGGTGATTTGTTATCTAAGATAGGAGTAGGGGGAACATTGATTAAATGTGTTTCTGTCAAGATAGCTAGGCTCCAAAATTTCAAAGGGAGTTGTGACTAAAACAGTATAGCCCTTACTATGAAAAGGAGATGCTGATGTTTTCTTTCTACCACAGCATTTTACTGAGGTGTTTCTACACAAGAATTTTGATGAAGAATTCCCTTTTCTGAGTAGAAAGAGGTGAGCTTCAATTCTACTACATTTTCTGACCTAATGATTTCTATTTTTGTATGGAACTGAGCAACAACTAGGTTGTAGAAGGCAGACAGACAGACTCCAGCTTCGTTCTTATGGTTTAGGAGATAAGTCCAAGTACATCTTGTGTGATCATCTACCATGGTCAAGAAGTAGTGATATCCTCATATGGATGTAGTGGAATGAGGCCTCCAAATGTCTATGTGAATGAGTTGAAAGGGTCTACCACTACATTTTTCATGAAGAGGAAAGGGGAGCCTTTTTTGTTTTGCTAAGGGATAAATTGTGCGCACTTTATCTTTACATGTATTAATGAAGGGAAATTGTTTTTCAATATAAGAAGTAACATCATAAGATGAATATCCTGGCCTAAAATGCAAATGTTAGATGAAGTTGATCAAACATTGTCAGAAAGGAGAGATTCAAAACAAACTGATAATATAAGATGTTGAGAAGGAGATGGATTGACTGGCCTTGCTTCATGTTGCAATATAAACAACCCTTGATCTAATTTAACAACGGAAATCCTCATCCATGGTGATAAGACCTAAATGAAGCATGATTTTGAGTCAAATATCATGCAGCACCCTAGAATTTTGGTGAACTTAGCTACGACGGCAGATTATGTTTAAAGGTTGGAACAAACAGGACATCATTGAGGACTAAGGACTGTGAAATGGTTACTGATCCTATGTGGCTGACCAAGATTCTTGCTCCATTAGGTAGGTTGACAAACAAGTTCTTAATAAGCTCACAAGAGGTAAATAAGTTTAAGTTGTTACATATGTGATCAGTAGCACCAGTGTTAATGATCCAACAAGTCTGTCTAAGATTGAAAAAAACTGATGCAAGATTATTTGTTATATGGCAACTAGGATGAGAAGATGGAAATATACTTGAAAAATTGTCACAAGAGGAAGTGTTTCCAGTCTATGTGTAGGAGCCTTGAACCTGCTGAACTTGTCCCTAATCTACCTTAGAGTTAGCTAGGCCATGAGAGTCAAGTAGTAGTAACAACTTCTGCACCTACTCTTATGTTAAGATAGTCTCAAACCTCTAATCCAAAGATGAGCTCACATCAGTATCCACTTGGCTTGCCATTCCTGTTGACTGCATCCTTTTTCCCTTTTATTTGGTGAACTTGAAGCTTGTTAATCAGCCTATAGCAACTCTCCTTGTTGTGCCCTTTCTTTCCACAATAGCTACAGGTTTGTTTTCTCTTTTTATTCTTTCTCTTTGAGCTTGTTACCATTCCTATGGCTTCTGTCTAGGAGGTGTGATTCTGACTAACCTGCCTTTGTGCTTCTTCCACTCTTATGGAATTAAAGACTTCATCCAAGGAAGGAAAATGTCTTTGCCCAAGTAGCTGTGACCAGTTGGCTGTATATGTTTCATTAAGAACATTTAAGAATTTGTAGACCTTGTCCTTGTCTTGAAAATCAACAAACTTCTGGAAGTATTCAAGATCACAATTTCCACAAGAACAATGTGGAGGTGGCCTATAATACCTTAATTCCTTCCATATAGTTACTAATTTAGTGTAGTAAGAGTTTACCTCCTTAATTCTTTGAGTGATGTTACAAAGATTATTTTGGAGCTTACATACTCTATTATCATCTGGTAGAGCAAACCGTTTCTTCAGCAGTTCCTAAATTTGGTAGGCATGCTTTAACTAGAAGACAGTGGAGGCAACTTATGGACTCACGCCTCTCAGAAGCCATGGAACAACTAGATCATTACATCTACTCCAGGCTTGATGCCATGAATTCCTTGCCTCTGACTCCTTTATTCTTCTATTAGCAAAGTCCAACTTATTCCTCATTGATAGAGCTAAGGTGAAAGTCCTGGTCTAGGTTAAGTAATTTGTGCCATTCAATTCAGCTTGTACCAAGGTAATGATGTGGTTGTCAGAAGGATGAATGTGAGAAGGTGAACCAGCTTCATCTGTAGTAGTATTCTGATTGACTTGATAGATTGAGTTTCCTGAGCTTGAATCCATAACAATCTGTGGATTTGAAAAAAAAAAACTCCAGCCTAAGGAAGCACCAAGAGATCTAGACAGATCAGGATGAACCATGCTTTGATACAATGTGAAAAGATGGTTGATAAAGTTGAATTTGGAAAGTGTAGAAAAATAAGAAGGAAGACTTTTATTCCCAATAAGGTTACTATTCCATCAATTTCTAAACAGTTCCCTTGGATTTGATCTGCCTATTTTCGTAAGAATATCTATATTCAACTAGTAACTGATTGGTGCAACCAAGGAACTAATAACATGCATGAGGATGCATGATCTAGATACAGAAAATAGCAAGCAATTCTGAAGAAGCGCAGACAAGGTCAACTACACTATTTTTATTGAATACTTTTGCGTTACATAACCAAATGACTATCCTAATATTTAAACTAAACAAGGCTAAGCTCACTAACTAAAAAACTGCTAGTAACAGTAAAAATAATGTACTAAGGCTAGATCATCCTCTAAGCATCAAAGTAATTTTCTATGAAAGTTCTGGCAGTTTCCAGGCTTTTTCTCTGAACTTCCTTACTAGTTTTATCATCTAAAAATGTTAATTTTAATATTTGTACCCTATCGAACTATGCATATTAAGAAATCAATTTAAAAAGAAAAGATGGTTGAGATGAAAATAAACAATTAATTTAAAGACAATGCAGCCATAAATATAGACAATTATAATATAAATATATATATATATATATATTTTTCTATATGGTATCAGTAAATAATAACCATCTCACCATCAATTGAACAGATGTATTTTCCTCATTTGTTGATCTCAAATAGAAATATCTTGTAAAAATATGAGAAAATGAGAAAATTAAAAATTATACACACACACAAATATACATATAGATACAGACGACTTGGGTAAAATAATTAATATTGTACACAATTGTAATTTGTTAATGAATTTATTCGTCCTTTATGACTAAATTTAGCTTTGATGCAACATTGACTAGATAAAGCATGTATCCATGTTGGAAAAGATCATATTATGTAGTTGTAATGATCAACCTTGACTTGGACCAAAGCAAGTCAAGTCATTGTCCAGAAAGATTTAAAAGTTCAAACCTTTTAGTGGTGCGTTGCACCAGCACTGGGAGCTTTACAGTTTTAGTGATAATAATTCATTTTATTGAGGTCTACTGTCTATGTTTGTTTTCAAATTTTGATATGTATTTTTAGATATTTTTATTGTGACAAATTATCTTTTACAAACACTCAAAATAAAGCTATCACGCCCCCAACCTATGATTTTGACATAATAATATCTATGAGACAGATACCTCAATAGAAATTAAAGTCTAAATATCAAAGCAATTAATCAAAATGCTTCATTTATTACAAAAATATAAGTCTATTTTATTGCAATAGAAAATAAAGTGAAACCTATTTTATTACATCACTAGTCTTATTTATTGGTAAATTACATCACTATCTGTTGTGCTAGGTTGTCTTCTAAGTTGCATCCTTTTTTTTTTAATTTTTTGCTTGTATGTTACCTTTCTTCTTTGATCACCATGTGTAAGCTTTAATGGCCTCCAACTGCTTTTTTAGGCCAAGTGGCTGGTCTTGGCTAGTCTTGCCAAATATTTTTTATGTGTTTCGCTAGAGCTTAAATTGCCACAGATAGCATATTTTGGGTTTCAAACATGCAAATTGGATGAGTATTAACCTATTGTAAAGCTTCATAGTTGTATGGATACATAAACATATAGGTCACTCATTTCCGTCATATTATGGTGGCATATGTTCGGTCTTTAGTAAAATAATTTCTATGATTCAATTTTACATTTGTTTGCACAGCTAGCTTTTATGGCAAAATTCCTTTTCGTTTTGTTTTGTGCAGTTTTTTCCTTAGCTAAGCTAATGAATGTGAAAGACAATCATAGTAAACTATCGGCCATTGCAAGGTCATTGTATCTATCTTGGTGTATCTTACTTTTATATTTTTTGAGAATGAAAAGGACAAAAAATAATATGGAATAGTGTGATTGGAATTAAAAATAAATAAAAGAAAAGGTGATAAATGCAATGGAAGAGAGGATTATTCTGCGTTGACATTATCATCCATAATTAGACTAATAACACAAAGTTATTTTTTCGAAGCCTCTCAAGCGCTTTATTAGAGAATATAAATGGATTGGACCCATTGTGATATTCATGATAAAAAATGGATTTCCTTTGAATCTAATATGAAGAATTTCTCAATATTTTGTGGGCCCCTGACAAGTATAAAAGCCGTTAGACTTTTGATGTGGAAATTGTTCTCATTCTAAGTCTTCGTCTTTGATAGTTATTCTGCTGGACGCTTCAAACTTTCTGCTAATAGGTGCTTTCATAAATCTCAGGTAAGTTCAAGACAGATGGAAACAAGTAGTGCCTCTGGGATGCAAGAGATTGTTGAAACTAGTGCACTTATAAAACATAGAGAACAGACATATTGTGGGCTTCACGGGTACTGTAACAATTTTGTGAGCTTTTTCACATCTCGGTGGATCTTAGGAATTGTTTTGCTTTTCTGAATCTGATGGCCTCAACTCTGTGCTCTGTGCCTTTCTTTATCTCTGATAGTATAAGATGTTTCTTTTACAGTTAGACTTAGAATCCATAGCCTTACGTTGTATTGAAATTTCATAAGTAGTACCAAAACGGGTAATACAAATGGATGAAGCAATAAAAAAGGCGGATTTTCCAGCTTTTGCTTGTTTGAGTTCGGTGCAGTCTGCTTTGATACCTCACCCCCTATTTCTTACATGAACTACACTTCTCATAGGCAAGCACATTTTTCATTTCAATTTTCACTGACTTCACCTTTCTATCTGAAATTTGAAACCCCTAATTGTTTTCAATTTCGAGCAACTGTTTGTAAATTATCAACATGATGATCTCAGGGTAATATTAACTTTTTTCCAGGATAATCAGCTGCATTGAGAAATGGAATCGTCATGAAGGAACACCTCAGGTTCCTTTCTCTTTCACTTTATTTATTTTTTGTTTTTTTCTTTTTTTGAAGGATAGCACATGCTTGCTATGACATCTTGTAGTGAGTGTAAAATATGATTGCAACAATAAGAATTGAGTTCTACTTGTATAGAAGTTATGACAAACATGTTATTCCTAAATGCACCTTAAAGTCAGTTAGTAGTTCTAGTTTTTATTTTTTGAGGTTTGGTCTTCAACCTGGGCTCTTTTCCTTTCTTTTTCACAAGCTTGTAAGAAATATGATAATCATAATGGCATAAACTCTGGTCCCATATGGATTCTTTGAGTGTCATTCTTATCTTAATCGATGGTGTACCTGTCACAAAAATGATTAATTTTTAGATGGGAGGTATCTAAAAGCAAGATACTACACAGGTTGTTTGTGCCTTTGATGCTGGGCCAAATGCAGTGCTAATTTCATGGAACAGAAAGGCTGCTGTCCTTCTGCTTCAGAGGTTACTCTTTTACTTTCCCCCTCAATCAGACACTGATTTGGACAGGGAGTCTCGAGTTAGGAGAATTTCATCTACAATTACTGAGAATTTTATATTACATTTACACTTGACACAAGGCCTCTTATATGGTCTTTAATGATGTTTCCCTCTGCCAGAGTTATGTTATGAGTAACAAGACGATATTAAAAGATGTTGGCATTCAGGAAATGAAGGGGGTGGAAGCTCTGTCTCCACCTCCACAAGTTTAGGAGAATACTCCAACCCGGAGACTGGACTACCCAAGTGAAGAGGGTCAAATTTTCAAGTTGTGTGCCTTTACAATCTTTTGCGTTAAAGAGTGTCGAAAGAGTTATGACAATGTTGAGTTCTTCATAGTCGTTTTAGGTTTAACAGCGTGTCCTCGTGTTTCCTTCAAATTATTGCTCAAATTTCTGTAAACATCTTTTCCACAGGAATTATTAAAAAATGGCAGTTGTTGAGTTTGTCACAGTTTCATTGTCCGTTGCTGCAATTAGTACTACACATTGACCACCATCCATGAATTGAAGGGGACTTGGAACTCTATGGCTCTAACAACCAATCTTGTTTTTTCCTCGGGCAAACTGCTATGACAGGGGTTGACACCAATAAGTGATTTGAAGGTAGCCCACTTGATACTTCCATTAAGATCATATTGCCATTGAAGGAACTTCCAAGAAAATCAGACTCCACTTGAAGCTTAATGATGAATTAATTATGATTGCTAACATTTTCAATCTACAGTCATTCTGCTTTCACTTCCCTAAACCTGCTGCCTGACTCAGAACAAGTCCTGGCATAATAATAAAGGTAACCACAGAGTACATCAATATCATCTGTGTCATCACTTCTCCCCTATTAAAAGTGAGCTCAAAATGACAGCTTTGGCATTATCAGCAAATACAAACAGATGTCCAGCATCTGGTACTTCATGATATTGTATCCATGGAAGCTTCTGAGCAATGTACCTCTGCAGTGTGACAGGCACAAAGCCATCTTCAACTCCATGCCACACATGAACAGAACCTTGGCCGTCAGGGAAAGGATTGTCAAGATTCATAGGATCAAAGTCCCAATGCCCAAATCCAATCATCATATCACGGTGCAATGACTCGTACACACCCTGTTGTGTCGCATATTCCTATCGACAAGCGACCATTAATTGGAATCAAAAGAGAGAAGCTATTTAATCAAAGATTAGATGCACAAAAGATTAAGAAGGAAAATAGACAAGTATGGCCATATTGTGAAGATAAAGTTCAATCCACTGAAGGCGCGTATACTTTAAATAACAAAGCAAAATTAGATTATTTTATCTAAGTTTGATTAATTAAACAGGAGCTCCTATAAAATCACAAAATTCTAAGATGAATAATCCTATGAAAAAACTATGATTAAATAATTAAGATGTTGAAAATTACTTATGTGTTATTAATTGAATAATTTCAATACTAAAGTTATAATAGAGAAATAAATATAATTATCTCAAATAGTCAACTTTACTAAATGTAATTGTTGAGAATTAATTAAGTCATACAAACTATTTTATCATTTAAAATAATCATTTAGATTATAATCCTATCCAAATAAATGAACAAGCGGCTACATAATCAGAAAACACAAGTAATCACTTTTAGAACGATATCATCCCATTCTCAATGAAAGACAAAGCACTCATGCAAAAACGGCTCTCTTTAGACATCACCACGGTAGAAGAGAAAAAGCATACCCTGTTAAAAGATCTATCCACTTGTTTTGAAAGAATTTTAAGATCTGGCGTAGTGAGGTTTGGTGTTCCTGCCACAACACTAGAGGGGGGAAGCCATTTCTGAGTGTTCCACCAGTAAACGAGCCAAGGAGCATGGTGGGCCACGCGCAGTGCCCATTGATCCTGGTAGAATTGCTGATCGTATGCTTCTGTACATACATCTGAAGGAAAACTAGGCCACCAGTAATTCACGACTGGAGCTATCATTGTCACTCCTGCTAACCTGTCGTCATCTCACAAGACAATAATACAAATGAAAGGTGAAAATGCATGTCTTTCGTATTGTTATACTACAAATCTTGACCTAAAAAGGAGTGGCATCACATCTTCGTTCTAATTGAATGTTGTGGCTTCAGAAAACACTTTTATTGAGACATCCCAAAAAAATGAGAAAAAAAGGTGACGAGTTCAGGACACAGTCAATTTGTTGCCACGAATGAATTTGTCGATGAATCCTGGAAAAGTACTCGACATAAAATAAAGTTGAATGATAACCTGTGAGAGATGTGCTTGAGGCATCCCCAGACGACTTGTCCTCCCATGGAAATTCCAATAATGTAGAACTTGGGGCCGAGTTCTAATTTGTCCCCAAGCTCTTCTATGTCGAGTGCTGTGCTTTTTATTGTTCGCTTCGGGTGAGGATCGCTCTGTCCATAGCCTGGTCTGTCAAATGACACGAAGTGGATCCCTAGTTTTTCAACCAATTCCTAAAATTTAAGTACTTGGAAGTCAATTAAATCGCAGTCTTCGACAAAGTTTCAACAGATTGGTGAAAGTAGAAATAAATTTCTGAAAATCAAATCAGTTAGAGTGATACCGATGTGGCAATAGAGGCATCATTTCTACTAGATCCAAAGCCATGAACCAAGATAATCTTATATTGAGCTCTCTCTTTGGGAACACCGTGCTCCTTGTAGGCTAAGTATCTTCCATCTCTAAGTTTGATTCTAGGTCCTTCAATTGCTGGGCCACTGGTTGAACCACAAATGCGAGGAGATGGAGGGCACAAGGTTCGGTAAGCCCACGCCAGAAACCCGACAAACAACACTGCTACAACTTCCCAAAACATGGCTAAAAGAAAACAAAAAATGAGGTACATGAGGTTCTCATGCGAAAAACGCTCATTCAAAAGATACCTTTTCTCAAATATATGCCAAGGCTATGTTTGGTTTCATATTTACCAGAAAAATACAAACTTCAATCATTATACAAGTTTTAATACACACACACACCCGTAAAAATGCATACCAATAAAACAAAATCAAACATAGCAATGACTTTTCTGCTTTGACAGAAAATAATACAAACTAGTATAGGAGAAATTTTGAGAAGTATGATCAGTTTTCATATCTTCCGTTCGTAAATATGAAATATAAGATAAATTACATAAATAAACTGTTGTTCCAAATATGTACTTCAAGAACACCCCATAAGATCATTTCCCCACACACACGCAAACTAACCCCAATAACAAATCTATCTTATAATTAAAATAGGAGAATAAAGATGTGATGAGAACACACATCATGCTTATCAGAGGAAAACAGAGATGATTATCAGAAGTCTATTGTCCAAATAAATGATGAGATCGGATAACACCATTCTGCAGCAACACTCTATCCAACATCAACAATCCCTTTTAGCAAATGGAATACTGAAACCTAAGAAACTAAAATATTGCTTGACCATAGTTTCCTGAAGCCAAAATTATCTATGTTACCTACAACTATTTTTTGCAGATAATGAAGCAACCCTTTTGAACCATTAAAATAACGCAGATTCAGAGAAGTCAATTTCAATAATCCAAATTCCGTCACCTACCCTAGATTGAACTTCAGACAACTTCACATCATAATCAATAAATACAATTCCAAAACACAGGAGTTCAAGAACATGAAAAACTTAGCAACACACATAGGTGTTTCCCAGTAGGCCTACAAAGTAACACACACAGAGAGAAAGAACAATAATCCATAATGGGTTCACCTGCAAGAAGTGAGAATTAGGAGATTAATCGGCTGTGGCCCGTGGGAATGGGAAGCCACCAAAGTCTTCAACTTTAGTTACACCACAGCATAGATTACTAAAGTCGACGAACGCTTGTTGGTGTTATCAAACTGACGGAGTCCGAGGAAAAGGTGGGCCACGGGATCGTGTGGAGGCAATTTCTACACGCGTGACGAGTCATAAAATTGATGAAAAAGAAAAAGGTTGGTGGGTTTCCGGAATGTGGATGTTGAGAAGTCATTGCTTCTACTGCGCAGCAACGTCAGTCGATCCACCATTCTTGTTCCCTGCCTCACCACTTTTGACTTTGATGTCCTGAAGCCCGGTTGGAATTTATATGCTTAGGTCTGCGTAACCTACACATTAGGAGTGGCGGTGCAGAAACAGCGACATGCATTTTTTTTTTTCTATTTTAATTTGTCCTTTTTTCTTACTACTGTCGTTTACTATTTTATTTTTTATTTTCTTCTCTTTTTTCATTTTTTTTATTTTTGCATATCTTCACCACTTTTTCATATTATTGTTATGTTTTCCCTACTCTTTTACTTCATCTTTTTGTATCTTTTATTCATTTTCAGTTTTTCCTCTCTCTCTCTCTCTCTCTGTCCCTTTCTCTTTCTATTTTGTTTTCTTTTTATTTTTGGCGTTATGCTAGTTTCTTTAAATTATATTTTATTGATTATTTCAAAGAAATTTTAATTGAAACAGATATAAAAATGAATAAAATTCAAAAATCAAACATGAAGATATGTATATATATATATACACACACACACACACACACACACAAAGTTAGAACAAGTCAATGAAAAAGAAAAAATGAAAGAGACAAGTCAAAATTAATTTGAGAAAACAAATAATGAAATACAAAAATACAAATTTTCAAATACATAATTCATAATCCGTAATCTTATGACACAACAGACAAAGGGATTTTGCACATTTCTGGAGGGATGATTCACATTGACTCAACCTCACCTCAATGTTCTCTGGGATTGTTTGAGATTGGAAGACGTAGTCTTGTCATTAACGTTATCACCAATGGATTTGCTGGCCAACTCCAATTAGGACTTGACGTGTGGAATCATGAACCAACAATTAGGTGTGTTAGATGATAATATAATCAAATGACCCTAACCTCCATGGAACGTTTGAGTAGATGGGTAGGCCCTTTATTTTCAACATTACCTTCTTTTTTTTCACTCTTGAACCCTTTCTTCATTTGTCTGATATGATATCAAGACAAATTTCCTTCAGTGAAAGCAATTAATTCTTTCATTTTAGTCTTTTGGCACTAGCATATTAGTATTTCATAATTTTGGTCGGAAGTTGGTCAATAAGTTTAATTTGATAAGAGATTGTTTTAATTACTCATACATGAAGAAAAGTTAGTTTACATATCCCAAATTCTAAGAGACAAACGGTGTGATTATCCCTATTTGTTATTAAGTGTCCTAATTGTGGGAAAGTGGGGGAGAATTTTTAGGATGGGGAAAAGTTTCTAAGACACGAAAATTATACAGAGGGGTGGAAAACGAAGCAGGTCTTCTCCTCCATGCTTGCCATTAGTTTGAAGGTTTTATTCTCTAGGACTTTATTTATTTTTAAATTTTAGTGTGATTTTTTAGGTATTTTTGCCTTAAAAATTATGTAAAAATATGTGAGAGAGAGAGAGAGAGAGAGAGAGATAAGAAAGAAGAATAATAATTAAGTGTATATTTTTAGAGTACATAATTACAAAACGAACATAGCATATGTATTTGTAATTCATCTCATCTAGTATAAAATATATGAAAAATATCCCTTTCCACAGAGATTAAACCACTGGTCAAGTTACGAAATCTATTTCTTTATTTTATTTTTATGTTATTATGTTATGTTTGAGTATATTTCCATAGTTTTAAATCACATCATCCATTCATTTAATACTTCTTATCTATACTATTAATAATGTGTGAGCATAGGATAAAAACTATTTTTTGGTCTTAAAATCAATTTACAAAAATAATCCCATCGTCAATAAAAATTTTGTATCTTTTAGAGTCCATTTGCATTTTGCAACGATAGCAACTGTTTCATGAAAGAAAGGACAAAAAAAATGGTGTTCCAAAGAACCCTGTTTTGAGTTCTCCCACTTCTTCAGGTCTTGAAGTTGAAAAATATATGTGAATAATCAACAATTATTAGGGTTTATTTTTTTAAGTTTTTGACCTATTTATATTTGCCATTTTCATCCTTCTTAACTAAAATTAGATTTACTTTTATTTCTTTTTATTTTTTATTTAACTTCTTTGTATCTTATTTCATAATGCACATTTTAATGCATTTTTAACTTTTAAAGAATTTGTTTTCATTATTAAATTGTATGAAAATAATAATTTATAATTTACATTATTAACATTTAATTTTGGATAGTTATACACACATATGCATATAGAGACGGCAAATTCTACTAAATGATTAATTATAAAACCAAATAAAAGTACAATGTAAATTTAAAAAATTATGTATTAAATCAATGTATTCACACAATACATTATTTGTAAATTTTATCTGTACATGCATAGCTAGTAACAATAATATATCTAACAAGTAGAGTGAGCATACTCGCTGCATGTGTTTAATACTCGCTGCATGTGTTTAAAAAATTAAATCATACATGTACTCATGCAAAATACATTAAAAAATGCAGTAGTAAACTAAATAGAAGTTAAACATTGTTCAACGTAAATTTAAGTTATTATTTAGAAGGCGACGACTCCAAAACAAAATGTTGTATCTTGTACATTAAGATCCTTTACTATATATTAATATCATATACAATATTTAATAGTACACTTATTCCTTCATTTTTATACGCTCAAAAATGTTCATTTAAGCGTATTTGTAAGGTGAGCTTTATGTATATCCTATTATATTTCTACAGTCAAGCAACAAATTCTTTTATTTTTTCATTACCTCTAGTAATGTTTATTTTCATTTTCATACGTAAAAATACATAATATAATCATTATAATTTTTAAAATTCTATCTCTCTTATTTTTACAAAATTCTCAAAAAAAATATACTTAAAACCAAACACTCAAAAACCTAAACAATCATTGCCTCTATGTTTAAGTCCAATGAAAACCGAAATTTAGTGAACCATAAATTCCCTAAAGGAAAAGAAACTGAAAAAAAAAAAAAGAAGAAGAAGTGAAGAAAACCAAGAGAGATTTTATTGAACATACACATCTTTTGTTAAATGAGTTTCTAAAAAATATCAATACTTCAAATTATTTTACTTCTATCTTCCCATGCATTTCTGCCAAAGAAACCACATTATATGCTAGGTTTAACGACAGTTCCTTGTGTTTCCTTCAAATCACTGCTCGAATTTGAGCAAACATCTTGTCCACAAGGATTATTAACAAATGGTTGTTATTGAGTCTATCACAGTTTCATTGTCCATTGCCTACAACATGTCCTACGCATTAACCACTATCCATGAATTGAAGGATACTTGCAACTATTATGGCTCTAACAACCAACCTTTTTTTCTCAGAACAACTGCTGTCACAGGGGTTCACACAAATCAGTGATTTGAAGGTAGCCTATTTGATACTTCCATTAACAAAGGTAGCAGCAACTATAATTCGACATTAAGATCATTTTACCATGGAAAGAACTTCCAATGCAATCAGGCTTCACTTGAAGCTTAATGATGAACTAACTATAATTGCTCATATCTAACATTTCCTATTTGCAATCTTTTTGCTTTCACTTCCCTAAACCTGTTGTCTAAGTGGGAACAAGTTTAGGCACAAGAATAAGAATAACCATACAGTACATTAATATCACTGTTTGTCGTCACTTATCCCCCATTAGAAGTGCGCTCAAAATAGCATCTTTGGCATTATTGCCACCAAATGCAAACAGATGTCCAGCATTTGGTACCTCATGATATCGTATCCACGGAAGCTTTTGGGCAATGTACCTCTGCAGTGTGATAGGCACGAAGCCATCTTCGACTCCATGCCACACATGAACAGAACCTTGGCCGTCGGGGAAAGGATCGTCTAGACTCATAGGATCAAAATCCCAATGCCCAAATCCAAACATCATATTACGGTGCAATAACTCATACACTCCCTGTTGTGTCGCATATTCCTGTTGATAAGCAACCACTAAAATGGAATCAAAAGGGATAGGCTATTTGATCACAGAGTAGAAATGCAAAAGCTTAAGATGGAATAACTCATATATAAGAACATTCTCCCTTGTATGTTAAAGGCAAATCTTTCCCTCAACACAACCTTCACTATCTTCTCTCAAAATTTCTTTTCCTCCCTTTTCTTCCTCTCTCTTTGTTCCTCTTATCATCCTCCCATTGTTTCTCAATGTACAAGCAATTCTTTCAAGCTAAGGATGGTGATAATGGTGCATGTATGATGCGATGACCCCAAAATAGAAAAGAGTAGCTATTCCTAGCCTCATCATAACAAACAAGCCAATCAAATCACCTTAGCCTTGCCATTAGTACATGATTAGAGTACATCAAAATCACGTTGCACACATGAACCCTCTTTGTCACCTCCTTCCCATGATGACTATCCTACCATTGTAGTCGATAGAGCTCAACATGATTCAATAATGGCAGTAGCAACGTACCAACTAACATCTTCCTCACCACATTGGTGCAACTCCCACTATCATTAATCAAACTATGAACCTTGTCCATCGCCTCACACCTCGTCTAGAAGATGCAATCAACTATTCAATACTCAAACTCATCTTTTATATTTATAGATAATCCTATCCATGAAACTAAGCTAAAGCTCTCCATTGCCTCACATATCTCTTCCTCCAAAGGAGTGTCATCACCACACTTATCATAAATAATGTCTTCTTTGTCAGTTATGGTAATCACTTGCTTTTTCAAACATTAGTTCTCCACATGTCCTCTACCTTAGCATCTAAAGCAAAAAATATCATGACTATAACTAGAAGATAAAATAGTTTAAGTTACCCTATGTGTATCCACATTAAGTATCGGCTTACTCCTAGTTACAAAAGTGGTTGGATGACTGTAATAATGGTCACTACCACTTCTCTTGGGCTGCTACTTTCTCTTAATTATCTTTTGGACCATATTTTCTCTCTCCACGTAGTACTATATCTCAACAGCCTCAATTATATCTCAATTAATCCCATTGAGGAAACATGCCATTGTAGCCTCTTGATTCTCTACTACATTTGCTTGCATCATGGCAATATCCATTTCTTTTTAGTAGTCTTCCATACTCTGATCACCCTATTTCAATGCATGCAATCTCTAGTATAAATCTCTATAATAATGATTAGGTACGAACTTCTTATGCATCATGGCCTTTAGCTCTCCCTTGGTTCGTAGAGGCCTCTCTCTAACTTGTCTCCAACTAATGCAAAACTAATCCCACAAAATGATCACATAATAAGTAAATTCAATGTCTTCTAATTTTACCTTTTGTGCGTCAATGTACTGGTGGCAATCAATATTCAGCACTCTCACTCCAAATATTTATTTGGGTCAGATTGTCCTAAGAATGACGTAATGGTGAATATTACTTATCTCATTGCATTACTATCTCCATCATGTCCTTTACATGGTCTCCTAAGTGCATAATTATATTAATCCTTTCTTGATCCAAAATTCTTGTTGTAGAATGGCCTTGAAGACCGTGTAGGTCTATCCCTCATCCTCTCAAGTCTCGATGCATAACTGTCTATTAATAGTCTGTGACTCTGCCTACTCTAAACTATATTGAATATTATTCATAATCTAGGAAATCCTCTTAAGTGAACATAAACTATGTGTCAATAGGTGGTCTCCTACGCCGATGCTTCTTGATTGAGTCCTACTTGATTAGTTGACATTCTAGAAGCCTGTGAATAAAAATATATGTACCTTTTCCACTCACTCTCCAATTTTTATTTTTTTTACTTTTTTCACTACCTTTTTCTCAAATTTTCTCAATTATTTTAACGTCTATGTTGTTCCCTTTTTTTAAATTTATGTCACTTTTTTCTGTAATTTTTTCAAAATAATCTTTTTTTTTTCTACAGTACTATGGTGCCCTGGAGAGTAAAGTAGCTAAACCAACCCAAAAAACACCAAAATATCTCAATATTCCGGCAATGACTGCAGCCCAACAATACGTCTGATCCAAACGAAAACAAGATCCTAATATTTTAAACTTACCCAACACTCCAACTAGTTTAACACAAACACAACTCAGCCTAGAACATAAACCCATCAACAAATTCCAACCAAAATCAGCCCAAACTAACAAACCTCTTGTCCGAAACTCCTCAGCCTACCAGATTTTTCAGCCTAGCCCAGAAAATGTTTTATTTTTATTTTTTTTTTATTTTCATATTTCGCCCTCTTCAACCCGTTTACGGTTTCTAACGCTTGGCGACGGTGAACAGTGACATTGGAGGCTGATTGGTAGGCAGCGAATCCGACGATTAAGATCTTAGAAGCCGGTGGCGCAGACGGTGTGCACGGCGAGGGAAAACAAGTGGCTGCAATTGTGGCATTTTTGGAAGAAATCATCACCGCTTCGACGGTCCTGGCTTCCGAGTGACGGCGGCACGGGTGCGGCTAAGGACAGTGACCCTCTTTCAGGCGGAACAGGTTTGTCGGATGGGTGAACGCCTGCGACAGGGGTCTGGGTTCTGCTGTAGTGCTACCAGCCTTCCTCTATTATTTTTTCTATGATTTCCTTTCTTGTTTTGAACTTTTTTTTTTTAATTTGTTGATTTTATTAAGATCTGAATTCTAATTATCAAATTTAGAAATTCAATATGCCAAATAACGTCGTTAGACCGATGAAGTAAATTGAATACGGATCAGAAGAAGCGAAAAGAACAGGAATTGTTAAAAAATAGAAATAATCTAACGTTAGATCAATTAATACGTCACAATTAAATAATATTCATTCTTAATTAAATTAATTTTAATTTGATTCCTCAAATTTTAAAATTACTCAACAAATTAAAAAGAAAATTGGAAAGAAGTTCTAGTAAATGCTTCAAAGGCGAAGATCTAAAATTTTGTCTTGTACAGCATAAAACAACTTTTGTATGAATATGTAGCTATAATTATTTGAGTAATTTTCTTATTTTAATTAATATATTTTGGAAGTTTAGTTTATTATATTTAGAGATAAGTTTTTGTAAAGTGGGATTTTTTGTTTTTTATTTTACTCTCTTTTTATATTAGTCTAGAACTTCATCGTATATCCACGATGTCATGATGTCCGCCAAATCAGTTTTTTCCACTGTCCAGTCTGACTTGACGTCATTTAACGGACATACGAATTTCAGGTGCAAAATCCATTAAAATCCTAATGACTGGAAAAATAGGACTTAATAGGTTGTGTCCGCAGAGCATAAGACTGAAAACTGTCGGACCAAAAATGCAATTTTTCATTGTGGAAATTGCATTCAATGCCTAGTGGTTCTCTACATATTATTTTAGCATTATCGATATCATTTTTCAACTTTAGATCTAATCACATTTTTGTATAAACATATTAAATCTTTTACTGTAATAATTTTTTCAAGCAGTATCTATTGTATCAATAATTTTAAAAATCTTTCCACAATATCTGATCAATATAAATTTAATTAACTTTATTTTTAAAATTTTATAGACCATATGATTTAAAATTTTTCATTTTAAGTAAATTTATTCTTACTTAATTAATCATATGTGATAATGAAAAAGGAAGTTTAATTAAAGATATAAATTACTTTCCATATAACGAAAATATATGGATGAAACCAATCTATTGAATGCAGCATAAATTTATAGATCTGTCACTTTATATTAAAGTATAAAATCCTTGATTGATTAACCAATATGATGCAAAAAGTTTCATTGAATGACATTGGACATACTTCTACTTGGCTTTGTGTTTGTTGCATTATGGGTATAATTAATGAAGTTGTGCCACTCATATGCAAGATCAATACGCACTTTCCTCAATACCAAACGTATACCCAAAGAATTTATTCCTAATACTGAATTTTTAAGAATTAGCTTAATTACTTTTTGTCTTAATAGTTACATTCCTCTTAAAACACACACACACATATTCTTATTAAAAATATTAATTACTACTCTTTATAAACTATCACATTATTAAAAAATTATATAATCTATATTACGTATTAAAGTATGAATCCCTCCATGTTTTTTTGGTGGATTATGAAAGGATATCTGTATCCTTAATTAAAAATTTATATTTATAAAAAATAACGTTAGTTAGGGGAAAAATAAAATCGCATTTAAAATATAAATCTTTTAGTAGTTAAATACCAATAGGATTTTAACTTATCTAAACTTCTTGTATTGTTATTTATAAACTAATTAAAATAAAAAATTAATAGAATTTTAAATTATCTAAACTTCTTATATAACCATTACAATTATTAGTTATTTGTATAATGCATGAAGTGCTTAATTGTTTTTTCAGTAAATAATAAATTTACTAGAGGACACTAATTCACAACTATATCACTTAATAAATATTAAATAAATTGATGTGTTAAAAATATAAAATTAAAACTCAATCAAATAATATTATAAAAGATAAAATAAATAGCAATATAAATAATGTTACACCAATTTCAAATAAATAAATCCTTAAAAGAAACAAGTACTGTTCTGCAGCTAATAAATATGTGACATTCATTTTTCATAGATTAATTTTACTAAAAATTTTAATTATCTATGATATAATAGTACAGAGACACAGGATAACAATTATTATGACATGAAATTTCTGATTGCAATGAAAAAATATACTTTTTGGTTGAAAATTTATGAATAGGTCCAATTGAGTATAATATTCTGAAAATACTTACAAAATATAAAAATTAAATTTATACTATGAGAAATAAAATAACATGTTAAAAATAAAACATAAGTTTATGAAATAATGCTAAAAATTAGAAAATGCATAAACATGCAAAAAAGTATTTTAATAAATAGTCAAATTTAATATTTAAGTAAAGTCGCCTTAATATTCTATAAATATGATCTAACTAATGTATAAAAATATAAAAATAACATGATGAAAATAATTTTTTAAAATTAAACAAAAGTTGAAAATTAGAATAAAAATAATATAGAACTATGTTTAATGATAAGTTTATATATGTAGATTGGTAATAAATTACATTATAATTTCATATCAATTTCGTAAATATAATTTGTAAAATAATAAAAAATAAGTTAATTTGCTTTGAAATATAAAAAGAAATAAATAATTTTTCAATATAAAAATAATCATATTGTAGATGCATATTTAAAATATCTAGATAGAGAGTATATTTCTTAAAAAACAATAGTTTTAAAGGAAAATAGCAAATAAATATTAAATAATTATGTAATAAACCTTGCAAGTAAAATGTTATAATTTTTCAAATTGAATTTGTTCATAAAAATCCAAAATAAATGCATTTGTGCAGTAATTGTAATATAAATATTACAAAATTTAAAGTATCATGTATAGTGTGAAAATTTAAATAAAATACAATGCATATTTAATATAAAATATTAAGTAAATTCATAATATTAAGATATCATAAAAATCATTAACTTTAAATAAAAATTAAAAATTTGCCATACTTAGACGAGAAAGTATTGTATTAAAAGTTATAGTTTTATACATAAAACGTTACATGACCTTATCATATGTGCAACTTTATCAATTTTAAAGAAATACTTTAATACATGAATTGTGGATAAAAAATAATTGAGAAATAATTAGTCCACTAGACAATTAAGAAAATGCATTATAGATTTTAAGAAAAATGATACATTCATAAAAAGGATGGCTCAAAAATAAGTAAAAATATGGTTTTTTTTAATTACCAAAATTCTAATGAAGGAATTTGTATGATGAATCATTATATAATATTATTATGTACAATATTTGAAAAAATAATTTTTGAAAAAATATTGTAATTTATTTATATGTTTGCGTGTGTGTGTGTGTGTGTTATTTCATCATTCATGTGGTATTTTCTTTTGAATGTGATTGAAAGTAATTTTACCTATATCCAAGGAATGAATTTATATAACAAAACATTGTATAATATTTTTACCTAAAATTGTACAACACACAACTTTAAGAAGTTATAGAATACTCTCATTTTTAAATTACATGAATTAATAACATAAGATGTGATTTCGTATTGATGAACTTTGACTTAAAGCACTGAAATTTATGTCAATACATGTCATTAAATTATAAGGTGGCCAATTGTAAGACATTAAATACAATCAATGTTTGGAATTTATTAACGGAAATAAATTATAACAAAAATATAGTCATTCATTTCAAAGCATACAAAAACCTTATAACAATTTAGTAACTCTGTGTTTCAGCCAAATGATGTTCAACTTTAATATCAACCTTTACAACTTGAAGAAAGGCGATGGAAACAAATGATGCAGAAGTTCGAGGTACTAGCCACTGTGAACCCAATTCGATGCCAAGATAACTTTACTAACAAAGGCTAACACAATAATATTCTTTATGTATTATAATTTTTAGATATAGATTATTTTATAATGGTATATTAGAGAGGCAAATTTAGTACATTGAAGGTGCTAAATAGTAAGGAAATTTAATTTAAATTCAAGTAATATGATGAGAATAATCTATAAAACCATTTAAATATATGAAATATGAATTAGGGAGGCAAAGGATAAAAAAATTATTTTAAAAATTATATAATGAAATTTGTATGTAAGAGAGTGAGGCAAAAAGTTCAGAAAAATAACTAGATATATCTGTGTACATATGTAATTAATTAAATATCATTAATAGAGCCATTGTTTTTTAAACATAAATTTTGAAAACACAAATATACTTTGAAATAAAAAAATATTACTAAATTCTAAAAAAATCTCAATTCCCTCACTTATAAAATAATTTTAAATTTATTTTCTTCTTTTATTTGTATAAATCAAAATTTAAGTGAATTTTTATTATTATTTTAACTTAACTAAATACCTTCGAGAAAGCATATAAAAATATAACTCTTTTTTATTAAAAAAAATTTCATTCATATAAATTAAAATTTAATTGGCTCATTTCTTTGTCATAATTTTACTTAATTAAATGAAACCATATAAGAAATTTCTTATTGATAGTAATGTGGCATGAGTAAGTGGCAATGTTAAAATTTAAAATTATAATATATTACATATTTTATTTAAATAGAAAATCAATTTTTAAAAATAAGATATTAATATAATTTGTTATGTGATAAATTTGTTAAAATAAATGCATAACAAAATATTTAAAAGAACAAAACTATAAAAATAAATAATTAAAAGCTAGCCGTAACTGCTATACATTTCAATATAAGAAGATAATTCAATTTTAAAGTATAAACATAAATAAAATTCACAGTTAGAAATAATCATCTGCTGTTTAGTGTGTGTGATAAAACTTAATTGTTAAATTTAAAGCCTAAATCAATATGTCTTGTAATAACCGGCCTCTTTAGAAAATTCCTTTATTGATTACTACTGCATTATTATTTATTTATTAGTATAAAATTACTCAATGGAAGGTTCTCATAGTTAAACCATACTAAAACAACGGGATTTGATTGATTTAAGTGATGTCAACTTACCATGTGAGACTTGGAATCTTGGGTAATCGAGGGCTGACACAGAAAAATTGGGCCACAATTTAGGCTTGATTAGGAAACATTAAGGCTGAGTTTGGCAAAGAAATTTGTAGGGGAAGTCATTCCACAAGTAGACAAGCCTCTCACCCTAACCCTAACCCAAGTACAAAAGGACTGATGTTAACTCAAGCCAAATTCCTACCCCCCCCCCCTCCTCAAGGCCTGTGTGGACGGCTGCAATGAAGAGGAGAGAATTTTCTTTACACCACTTTGAGATGAATTTTGCACTCCAAAACCACTTTCAAAATGATTTTGCAAGATGATAGAATTCTTGGACTCTAGACCTTCGAATAAGGTATATTACTAGTCCTCAGTTCTTACTTCATATAGTCCGTTATTCATATTTGGTGTTCCCTGCAGGTCAAATCTTCTTTGATTGCCAAAGGCTCTAGCTCCAACAAATAGTTTGGGTCATGTACATATTTCCTTAATTGGGATACATGAAAAATATTGTGTGACTTAGCCAATTCTAAGGTAGCATTAGCCAATATGCTACCACACTTTCCTTTTCTAGTATCTTGAATGGTCCTACAAACTAAGGACTCAGCTTTCTGGCTTTCCCTAATTGCATCACTCCTTGTATTTAGGAAATTTTTAGGTAGACTTTCTCCCCTAATTGAAACTGTAAGGATCTCCTTTTCAAGTAGACCCAACTTTTCTCTTTGGCTTGCGCTTTCTTGAGCCTCTTGAATGACAACCACTTTCTTAATAATCAGTTAGATTAATTATTGTCCAATCACTTCCCTTTTGCCTATTCCATCCCAACATATGGGAGAGCAGCATCTTCATCCATATAATACTTCATAAGGAGTCATCCTTATGATATTGTAATAGCTATTATTATAAATAATCACTCAAGTTCCGTTGGAATCAAGTTCACATGCCCTAAGCATGCCTTCTAAGTTTTAAAGCGTTCATTCAGATTACCCATCAGTTTTGGGGTGACACGCTGTGCTTAAGTCTACTCTTATCCCCACGATCCTTTGAAAGCTACTCTAGGAATGAGACAAGAATTGAGAGTCTCTTTCTGATAAAATATTTGTTGATACGCCATTATCCACATACACTTTAGCTAACTTATCCAAAGTGTAAGTTGTCCATATTGGGAGGAAATGGGCTAACTTAGTCAGCTAGTCTTGAATTACCAATATGACATCAAATCCATGTAGTGTTTGCAACTACCTTACTACAAAGTTCATTATTATACACTGCCACTTCCACTCAGGAATCTCTAGTGTTTAGAGGTAACCTCCAGGTCTTTAGTGCTCGGACTTAATCTTTTAGCATATCATGCATCTCGCCGTGTATTTAGCTATGTTATTCTTCATTTCATTTCACTAGAATTTCCTTTTCAGGTCTTTGTACATCTTTATACTTCCGAGATGCACATAATACTTAGATTGGTGTACTTCTCGAATAATCTTATACTGGATCTGCGTAACTTGTGGGATACATAATCTTCCCTTCATGTATAAGACACTATCTTCTACTACATGAATGTCTTGCATCCATTCCAACTTGACTTTGTCCCTAAGGCCTTTTAACTCAGGGTTTATGTTTTGGGACCTCTTAATCTCTTCATATAGTAATGGTTTGGCACTTAAGGCTTTTAGAAAATTTTTGGTTGATTCTACTATCTCTAAGTTTGATAAGTCCAGTTGTCTTGTCATCGTAGCTGCCATTACAGCCATGCCCTCACAACTTAGGGTGTTAGCCACTTGATTTGCTGTCCTCAGGTGGTGATTGATAACTAAGTTATAGTCCTTAATCAATTCTAGCCAGTGTCTCTATGTCATGTTTAACTCCTCTAGGGTAAAGAGGTATTTAAGGCTCTTATGATTAATATGTATCTCACATCTTTCGATGTAAAGATAATGTCTCCAAATCTTTAGGGCAAATAGCACAGTTGCTAATTACAAGTCATGGGTTGAATAATTTAGTTCATATAGCTTTAAATGTCCTGATGCATAAGTGATTATCCTATTATCCTACATCAAAACGTACTCCAAACCAATTCTACTTGCATAATTGTAGATAGTGAATCCCCTATGCTCATTAGGCAAGACAAAGACCAGTGTTGAGATTAACTTCTCTTTGAGTTCTACAACGCTTCTTTTATACTTTGGGCTCTACTCGAATTTCTTCCACTTCTGTAGGAGTTGAATCAAAGATGTCACCATTCTAGCAAATCCCTCAACGAGCTTTCAATAATATCTTGTGAATCCTAAGAAACTCCATTCTTTATTAATGTTCATGGGCTTTGGTCATAGCTTGATTTCTTCAACTTTCTTAGGATCCATTTAGAGTCCCTTCTCAGATATTATGTGTTATAGAAATGCCTTGCTCCGTAGCTCAAATTTGCACTAGTTGAACTTCCCACACAACTGCCTTTCTCAAAGACTATTCTTAAGTGTTCCCCGTGTGTTTGCTTTTCTTGGAGTGTTTGCAGGACTATCCTTAGAAGTTAGCTAAAATATCATTTATGAACAACATCATCAAATTATCTAAATGTGGCTTGGATACTTAGTTTGTGAGGTCTATGAAAGTCATAGAGGCATTAGTTAATCTAGAAGGCAACACTAAGAATTTATAATGTCCATATGGCATCTTAAAGGCTATCTTGGGGATATTCTCAACTTCTATTTTCAGCTGAAAGTACCCTAATCTTAAATTAATCTTGAAAAGCACCCTAGTTCCCTTAAGTTGGTCAAATAAGTCATTGATCTTTGGCAAAAGGGTACTTATTTTTTGTTGTGACTTTATTGAGCTCCTTGTAATCAATGTACAACCTCAAACTTCCATCTTTCTTCTTTACAAATAGTATAAAGGCACTCTAACATGACATACTTGGTTGGATTTGCTTCTTATTTAGAAGTTCTTACAGCTACACCTTCAACTTCTTCAGCTTTGCTAGTGTCATTTGATATGGAACTTTTGAGATGGGTGTTATTCCCAAACTAAGTTAGTTTTGAATTCAATCTCCCTATCGAGAGATGGTCTAGAGAAGTCAACTGGGAAGATATTTGGAAATTCTCTAACTATGAGGATATCTTCCACTTTCAGTTCTTAGTTTTATGTGTTTATTACACAGGTGAGATAGACTTTGCATCCCTTCTTTATGGCCTTCTCAGCTCGAGCTACAAAAATCAATAGATTGAGCTTACTAGATCATTTCCTAACACTCTTATAAAAGGATAATGTATCACTCGACGATGGAGGGAAATTCCCAACCTTATTTCTCCAGTCTACATGAGTGAAACTTTTTGCTAGTCAGTCCATCCTTAGAACGACATCGAATTCCCTCATGTTAAGCCATATTAAATCAACCTTCAATTCTCGATTCCCGCCAAGGTCTAAGTCCTTATCCTTATATATCATGATAGGTATCAAGATCTCACCTCCCAGTGTGGCTACTCTATAAAGTTGTTCTAACAGTTTGGGTTAATGCTTTAAGTGGTTAGCAAAGCTTTTAGAAACAAATGAATGTGAAAGACTAAGATTGAATCAAGGTATAAGCACAAAGTAAGTAAACAACTATGGTTACTTACAATTACACCCTCAGCATTATCAACCTCTTTCAAAGTCATAGCAAACACTTGGGCATTTTCCTTTAGCCTCGCATTTGGCTGATAAGGCTTGGGGTTCTACTATTGCTATTAGTGCCATTCTCATTATTAGTGTTGGTGCCAGTTGGACTGGAAGCATCGTGTGGGCACTCAGCAATTCAATGAACTTGCTAGTAGCATCAGAATATGCATCGATTATCATTCAACACACTCCACTGGCTGACAAGTGGTATATGGTATGCTCTGATAGTTGAGTTAAGGGTTGACCATTATTGGCCCTATTAGCCCTATGTTGGCCAGTGGTCTAGCATGGAGTTCAATTTGCTTATTCCTAGAACTTGGGCTTAGTTTAGGCTTCTTCAAATTATTCTCAACTTCTCTACAGTTGAAACTTCTATAGATGTCCTTAGCAATTTGAAACAAAAAAAAAAAACTAGACTTATGTAAGACTAGTGCCATTTGAATTCGACTCTTCAATCCCCTCAGAAACCTTGTGCATCGTCAAGGTAGGGTTGGCCATCAACACCGACAAATACTTTCCCAACGTGTGGAACTTAGCTAAATATTCCACTAAAATCACGTTGGGCACCTACAGCAAATTATTGAATTTCACCATCTTTTGTAGGCAAATTGCATTAAGAAAGAAATCATTTAGGAATACTTCATGAAAATGGGCCCAAGTAATGGGTCCTAGGCCATACCTTAATTGACACTTCCATTAGCTCGAAATTATTTTTCATCTGCTTTAGCCATTTTTGCACAACTTTAAGGTTGTGTGAGTCATCAAACGTGGGTATGTGGGTTCTTCTCAGTGCTTTGTATGGGCTTTAGTCCTTCAATGAGGTTGGACCTGAGTTGGGGCTAAGGCTTGTTGCTAGGCCCCTGCCACTTAGGCCACCATAGTCGAAATGGCCATTAGGTCTTCTTGCCTTAGGTTCATTTGGCCCATAGTTGACTATGGCTGTGGCTGCACAACTGGTGGAGGTAAGGAATGTGCATATACTTACTCATTCAAGTCATCAACAATGGTGGCATGTCGTGGATTTTGGGTAGCTCGATAAGGTTTTTCGACCATTTCTTACATAAGGGAAATTGTTCAGCGGTTCAATTAATTATACATGCTTAGCATTTATATACGTATAGAATAGTAGGACATTAATTAAAATATCAAGTCAAGCAATTATCGAGAAGAGGAAATTTTATTCTTATTAAGACTCAATATAATTGACAACAAAGGAAGAACTCATCTTGTTGTGTGGCAAAAATTTCCTATAGTCTTGTAATTCCTAGTTTAGAATCCTTAGTCTATAATTCAATGTCCATCATTTAAGTCAACTTCATCAGGCTATTCTTCTTTAGGGTCTTCCTTAAGGTCCTTTTTTGGGTCTTCCTCCTCAAAGTGGTGGTGGATCATTTAATGGGGCTCATCATTTGCGTGGTGGAGCCAGTCCACTAGCTACGCCATCCCATGATGGTCCTTTGGAAGAAAGGCCATGCAATGCTCATAGTCCATCTTAACACTCTTGTGCGTCTGGATATGGCGCTTTGTCCCATCTTAATTTCTTCTAGTTTCCTTTTAAGTGTACCTTGGTACTTTCTCATGTCAGTGTTCTTGTTTCTTAAATCCTTATTTTCAGCCTTAAGTCTAGCACACTACTATTGGGACTCTAATAGCATGGCAACTACCTTTTCTAGTTGGGTTAGTGTGATAATGAGCAATCCATCATCTCCTTAGGCAAGTTGTTGCCATTGGAAGGCACATGTCACCTCGACTCACTAGCCCCATCCATTTCCTATGTCAAAGTGTCAATTTTAAATCAAAGTAAACCAATCTAATATCTTAGGCATTAATGAAAAGGCAACTAGATTCTATATCCTCACAATGTGATTTCCTATAGTCCATTCTGTTTACACATCCTAAGTTTATAGTATCAAAACCTAAGCTCTAATACCACTCTCAATTAGGCCCCCAATTTGGAAGCGCAATATGATAGTACCCACAAGATAAACATCTAAGTAAATGCCAAAGTTCAAATATCAGAGCAAATACTCCCTAAAGTTCATTCATTGTAATTGACAAGTTTTGTTACATTGAAGTGGAAAAATAAATAAATCTATTCAATTACATCCTTGCTTTTATTCATTTGGCTAAGCTATAACTAAGCTTTTCATTTTCCATGCCTTCTATCATTTCCACGTTTGCTCTTCCTCATGAGATTTTCTGCAAAAGAAGTTTACAAAATACATTTGTTCAATTGAAAGCTAGTAAGAAAATAAACAGATAAGAATTCATATGTACTTTATCACATATTCATTTCATATGAACTATTCTTTAGCATGCCTAGGGACTCAAATTGTTGTGTACCATTTTCATTAATTAGAACCTTAGTTTTTTACCGTAACTAAAGACGGTCACGTGCAACCTTGTTGTTATTTCAATTTATAAATCTAATTAAGAGGGTCATATATCCCAACTTATAACTCTAATTAAGTGAGTCACTTGGCTCAATATTTCATCCCAATTGATGGGGTCATGCATCCTATCTATTTCCCGGTGAGTGAGTAGAATTGCCCCTACACTCTACTTGGTCGTCAAGGGCAGCATATTGCAATTTACTAATATACTCAATTAACATGTCTGAAGGAATTTAATAATACAATTCATGTAGCACTTGTTCACACCTAAAAGCATTTTTAGGAAAGCATTTTGAATATTTCAATAGGAAAACATAGCAAAAAATATTCCAGAATAAGACTAAATGAAATAAAAAAATTTCATAAAATATTTTAGCAATAGACAAACTTTCTAGGTAAATAGTTGATTTACAAAGGCAGGTTTATGCAAGGTAATTCACTTACTCGGTATTCGGTTATTGATCCTGAAGCTCACTCTTTTGGTTTTCTTGGTTCCCTATACAAATCAAAACAATTTCCCCATTCAATTCTTAGTTCAATGGAAATTAAATTGCCATATGCTTCTTGATAAATTCCTAGAGCCTTAAATTATGAATTCGTTTTTTCCTATAGGTTTTATGCCAAATCCCACTAATCTTATAATAATACAAATTCATCGAAAGGATTTCTCATTAGGCTCTTGTATTCAACTCTCTATGAGAAGCTTCCCCATGTCCGCGACACCGACAACAAAGTGTTCTAGAATTCACTTGCTATGTGCTTCATGAATGCAAAGAGTAGAGTCGCGATTGTTGTGCGCACTACCATGCTGGGGGTGTTCATCTCAAGGCATACTAGAATTGCCTGCTGTCTCACTTGCATTTGCATAAATCCTTACCACGACTGCAATAAAGGGCGGCATGCCCGCTAGTTGTAGATGTGATAAAGGTCTGTGTGTGCGGTAAGGCCGCATATGATCATTTTCTTTTGTTCTACCCAAACTAAGACTTTGGAAGCTCTCCCGTGATGTTGTTCCAAGTGAGATCGATGACTCTTAGCCATCTCGAATGAGATAACTCTTCTTGGAAGCCGATTCAACAAGGCTATGTACGTGTGTGCGTGTTTGTCAGTTTGTTTCTATGCATTTGAATTGGTCAATGTGTGCAATGTTGGGATGGGTTATTCACAATATGTCTGTGCTTGAGAATAGCAAGTGATGATGGCCACAAAGAACTTGGGAGATCTGCTTACAAGGATAGGCATTGAATTTTCAATCAACATACTAATGTCTTCAACCACCTGAAAAAGAAAGGGACTTGTTGGGCCGATGAAGTTGTTCGAAGTTTTTCTTTGGCAGTTTTAGCCTTGTTTCGTTTGACTGAGCAATTGTGAGAATGAATTCCTACATTATTTCCAATAGTTTAACTGTACATGCTAGTGACTTCTTATCAGGCAGGGATATGTGATTCTTTGCCTATATTTGTAATTTGATGTTATTATTATAAGATAAATGTAAAACAGGGGTATTTTTAATTTTGTTTTCTTGTGGTTACAATGTGCGTTTCTAATGGATTTTGTATATTTAGCAAACATCTCAAACAACATAATAATAATAATTGTTTCCAATGATCACATATATGCATTTTAAGATACAACTCACTTCTAATTCCCAAATTTAGTTTTGATTAAGAAAAAAATCGAATTACTACAGATTCAAGTCAATATGAGTTGATAAATGCTTGTTTGTTCCGGGAATTGGGAGATGGGAAAACTATGTGATTGGAACCGTCCAAATTGTCCCCTCTCTCTCTCTCTCTCTCTCTCTCCTTGTACGGAGTTACTTTAGCTTTCTCTTAATTCTTTACACTAATAGGATTGCATACATGCAAGAACTAAAATTAAAAAATTCTAACTTGATCATTCAAAACTATCAATGCTTTATATTTGAAGTGACCAAAACTATTGTATTATTAACAGTGACATACATGATATGTGAGCAATTTTATTATGGATTACTGGAGATCAAATAACGAATATTATATTTTTTAAAATAAAAATTCGTGAGTGCCAAATTTGTAAAGAATTGAATAGGAGGAATTGAAATTGACCAGTAAGTAGACAGAGACCAACAAATATAATTATTTGGAGGTTGTGTTGTCAAGACATGTTTATTGGTTACAAAGCAGCTACTTCACGAGAAATGTTTTTATATGGTGCTAACAATTTAATAACTATTTTTGTAGTTCTAGAATGTTTGAATTTATGCTCTACCTATTATTTGGACACAGTTAATATTTTAATTATGCTGAAAAAATTGTTACTACAAATTCATATATGTGGTGAAAAAATAAAAGAAATATCAAGAACTTGTTTATGTAATTTAGAGATAACTCACTTATATTTGAGGAGTTGAACCGATAAATTTTCACTAATAAATCATTTAAAAATGTTAGAACAATTGGTCCGAATTTGTACAAAAACTCTCGTCTAACTCAAACTTCTTTTGGGATAAACTTGCTAAAATGTTTATAGCCTAGTTGTACTAGGCCACAAGCCTCCCTTACCCCTACGTTGCCAAAACTCTTTCTTAACCCCAATTACTAACATTGATCGACGAGTCTTCCTTTCTTGAAGATGGTTTTTTTCACTTCATAGTGTCATTGATTCGATAGATGAATGGAATCTTCAGAATTCATTCGACCTCCTTAATTTTTTTCTTTCAACAATGTAGACAATAAAAAACAATTTGAACTCTTGATGAATGATCATTCGAATGAGTTTCTTAAACAAAATTGAAAAGTTTTCTGAAAGGTATCCGTGCAATTCTTTAATTTTTCTTCACACTTGGCTATCTAATATAACCAAGCTTATCAGGCTCTAAAGATGGTAACAACCTCTCCTAAAATCTAATTGAATATCTTCAAGACACCAAAATATGTTATTTTCCATATTAGAACATCTATTGTAAAATATTAAAGATTCTCATCCATCTTAAATTCTAAGCAAATAAGCAATATTTCCCAATCGAAATGATTTTCAAATCATTTGTAAATCTTCCCTTAAATGGCCAGAATAGATTGCATATGAATAAGTTAAGATATGATTAACTAGATCTCTCTATATCTTTATGGATATGGTAAATTAATCATATTCAATCTAACCAATTGTAATCTTATTAAATCTCTTTAGATTAGTTCAAATTGGTTAAGTCAATAGAATATAATTATAATTTAAGAAGGGATAAATCTAATGAAATTTGCTTAATATATCTGTTAGATTCTATGATAGATTTTGTTACATCTGTTAGGATTTATTACCAAAATTTCAAAAATTTCACAAGAATTTGTTATGCTATGTTAGCTTATTTTTATTTGCTCAATTTATCCATCGATAAAAAAATAAAGGAGACAAAAGAAAAGAAATAAAATCATATTTGGTGGATAAAATTTTAGGGATAAAATCGGCCTATTTTTCAGGTTATTTCGATGTTATTTATAAATTCTATACTCATGATAGGAGTGCAAATGGCAAGGTGGGTGTACACATAAATTATGTTTTATGCTTATACTCATGCCAATTATAATGTAATGTTCCTATACCTGTACCTGATGAAATAATAGTATAAGTAAGGTTATAACCTATACTTGTAGATATATATAGGTATTTAGATCTAATATTTACCTATTGATAATTTTTAGCCTTTTAGATTAAGGCATTCAATATATATTTACTTGCATATATTAAATTTTTTATCTTAATATTTACAAAATTGCCCATGTGTATTTAACCACACCATCATGGCTATGTAGTTATGGGTGACCATGTGTAAATAATTTTTGTTCAACTAGTTTTAGTTTCATTAATATAAATAGATTTTATTTTGTGGATTTTCTATATTATTTAATGCTTTAAAAAATTTGATTTTTTAAAATTGAAATAAAATTATAATTTAATTTGACTTCAATTTTATGGCAACAAAATAGATTGAATAAAATATTTTTATAAATATACTGCTAATCTCAAATAAAATATTTGTTTAATTTTTTATTATAGGTTTTTATAAAATCAATTTCTTAAACATTAGATCTTAGAGATCTAATTTTAAATTTAGTTCTTTGTTTCAAATATTTGAAATTATACGGACTAACAAAAATGAATTTTTTTAAATTGAGTCAAAGTAATTAGAATATAGGATATATGAATTTTGAATTTTTATAGTGTAATTTAAATCTAAATTTTAGAATTGTTGCGTTAAATTTCTCTATGTATGGATCTCTTAATATAGTTGAATAATAATTATACATTTATTTATTTATTGTCATTGTTTTCACCAATATGTTGCAACGGTGTCATATCAATTTATTTCAAATATTTCTTCATATTTCTAAGGGGTTTTTACCTTCTTCATAATATTAGCACCATGTTTGTTACTAATTCTCGCAAAGAATTAAGATTGAAAAATCATCTTTTTTATAAATTATTGTAACGCTCCTCTCTTTAAAATCCTTAGCAAGACAAAATTTATAGATGAACTGCGAGCCAATTATAATGTAATGTTCCTATACCTGATGTTTAAATTATATTTTATGCTTATACTCATGCCAATTATTATATAAAGTTCCTATACCGGTACCAGATGAAATAATTGTATAACTAAAATTTTTTTGATCAAATTTAAACAACAATTCAAATAATCTAATAAACTAAATCATAAGGAAATCAAGTGCCGAATAAACAAAAACCTAATGTAATACAAACAGAACACTGAGTAGTAATTTAAGAAGGGAATGGTCATTACAATACATTAAATATAAGTTCACAAGACAAAACAAACTTAGTATCACTGCAGTATTTAGATAAATCCTCATACCTTACAATTTTTTTTTTCTTTCTATCACAAATACTTGGAACTTATCGCCCTTTACCTTGGATCAAATATTGAAAAAGAGATTCACCAGCCACCTTGGCCTTCCATTTGAGATAATGAGATAACCCAATCCAACTCTCATTATAAATCCACAGCCATAGCCCATGAGGACAGCTTGCCATGTAAATGCATCTAGAAACTCAGATTCATCATCATCATCATTTCTTGGCAACGTTGGAGGCACAGGTGGTGCTTCTCGACCCTGACCATTATCACACTTGTTTGTCAATGGACATCCATACAATCCGGGATTTCCGATGTATGAGGTGTTTTGAAATGTAGCAAACTGGTGAACAAATGGAGGTATGGGCCCCACAAGATGATTCCACGAAAGGTTTAACATCGACAGAAATGTCAACCTGATCAAGTCCCTTGGAATTTCTCCTTCCAATTGGTTTGAAGATAGATCTAATGCTTCAAGTGTAGCTAAATTTCCGAGGGACCTAAGGATAGGGCCAGTGAGACTGTTACGAGACAAATTTAGATATACAAGTGTGCTAAGATTTCCTATAGAAATAGGAATGCTTTCGTTAAACTCATTATCAGATAAATCAAGAAGCGTGAAAGTAATCCAGATATTTGGCACTTCTCGCTCAGATCCTTTTAGAACAAGTATCACTGGCTCTAGATTATAAGAGGAATTTCCGATTCCAGTCTGATCCATGGTTGCATGCATCATGGATACAAAATTCTTCAAATACTCAGTAGGCAAAGGTCCTATAAACTTGTTGTGAGATATGTCAAGAACCTGCAACTTAGGAAAAGGAAACTTTGTCTTTAAAGAAGCCAACACTTTTCCGTGGAATTTGTTGGACTTCAAAACAAGAACTTGAAGTTGTGGATGACTTTCAATCCAAGAGGGAAATGAGTCTTGTATCTCATTGTTACCAATATCAAGAACTAACAGTCCTCTACAATTCAGAAGGGACTCTGGTAATGGGCCTTCCAATTTATTTCCATTCAAGTTGAGGTATTCCAACTCATCGCAATTTTCAAATGTTGATGGAATAGGGCCACTAAGGTAATTCTCTTTTAAAGCCAAGAATCCCAATGTTTTGTGGCTTGTCAAACACTTTGGAACACCACCTTCCAAATTGTTTTCGGAGAAGTCCAGTAAAGCCAAAGATGATAAATTACCGATTGTTGGAGGTATTGGACCTGAGATCTTGTTCTGTGACAAGTGTATCCACTGCAAATTTTTCAGTTTTCCAATCCCAGGTGGTATTGAACCTGAATAATCATGAATTTTTAGATAACAAATTACCGAAGCTAACAATGTACTACTGAATAGTACTATGGATATTGTGATTAATTGTAAGCAAGAACTTTTCTAAGTGGAAATAGTAAATTGCAATCTCATATCATGTACAATAAGTACCCTGGCCCTATTAAGTAATTGAAAAGTCATACACGACAAACTAATATTCCATTCAGGTTAATATTAAAATTCATTCGTTTTGGATTAGATATCTAAAATTTGTCTTGTTAACCGTTATAGCCTTTTAATGGCAATTGTCATCTTAAATTTTGATCAATGAGATACTCCTCCCAATAGTGTATCACTGTGTCAATCCTATCTGGTCCTGCCCTACTTTTCAGTAATAAAGGAATTTGAATGAATTTATAAGTTTTTCCCTAAGTGTTTGATAATTTTTTTAATAAAAAAATATAAATTTTAAAAACAAGATATTTAGAATTTATAAACTCTTTAAAATGAGTTAGTTATTTTCAAAATCTTATAAACTACGTTATATTATATATTAAAAATGACACAAATGAAGCTATTTAAAATTTATAAACTCCTTAAAATAAGTTAGTTATTTTCAATTTATTTTCAAAATCTTATAAACTACTTTATATTATATATTAAAAATGAAATTAATATATTTAAATTACATTTTATTAATGATATTTACATTATTTTTATCATTATGAGATTAAAAAATTATAATCAACAACAACTTAAATTTCAACAAAATTTGTTTTATTACTTTAACCTAAACACTTTATTAATTTATTTTTAAAATAAGATATATTAACAAATAAGTTCTAAACATATCTTATGAACTACATCATAAAGAATTAAAAATAATCTTAGCCAAACACCCTGTTAACCCAGAAAGTCACTGTTTTTGTTGAACCGTGTGAACTACACCCATTATCAACTGAGTCGAGGTTAATATTCATCGCGCATTCCAGACTTGTTCTATTTTGAAAGGCTTGTACGGCCCAGTTCCTTAAGTATTGGCCTTATCAATTCACCATGCTGAGTTGTTTCTCATTATTAGAGCAAATCAGTCTACATAAAATGACATCTAGAAGGTGTTTGGCTAAAGTTACTTTTAATAGATTATAAAATACGAGTATATAATATCTTCTTGCCTTATTTTAAACTAAACTTTTAAAGTGTTTTGATGAAATAATATCATCACTTTATAAGATAATTTTTGAAATTTATTAGTATAAATAATTGTAATTCATAAAAATTAAATAAATCGCATTAATATCATTAAGGGTTTTTATGCTATTTTAGTACATAAAATGAGATAACTTATAAGATGTTTCAAAATGAGTTGAAAAGAGCTTACCTTATTTTTATATGTTGTAACGAGCTCATTTCAAGAACTTATAAATTATTTTATCAAAAAAATTATCAAATACTTTTAAAAAATTCATAAACTATCAAACATAATGTTCTACCAAACTTGTAAGAAAATGCAGACAAACACCTTTGCAATCTAAGCTAGCCTTCCGTGATGATTTGGTCTAAAGGATTTCCTGAATGGAGTTTTAACTAGATAATGTGATCTTTCATAAGAGTATAATTTACAAGCATTATAATATTTAGGAACAAATTATTTGACCAGCCTTTGAAACTAAATATCACGATGTTCGTTCTTATACAATTGAAGAATTATGAATGAAAATGAAATGACAAGAAACCCACTGTTATAATACAACATGAAGTATCATAGAAAAATAGTACTTATCAATATTTCATGTTGATTAGATTGTACCCAAATTTTACTTCTATAATTGAAAGTTTGAGGGATACTTTGCCTAATTAGCTTAAATATAATCATAATGACAAGATCAGAAAATTTATGATTTTAAAACAACTCAAAAAATAGTAATGAGACACAAAATTATGTGGATTGGTCAAACAAGACCTACGCGGCGAAGAAAGGATGTAGTTATATTATTGAGTCTTTCTCAGGTACAAACAATTCAAGAGATCAATAGCCAACAGTGTTTCGGGTACAATAGATCCTGATACTTGTTATGATCTGCATTTTCTATACTTCTTTTACTTTTAAATTTTTTAATAATTGCGGTAAATTAAATATTTTATTTTAAAATTCTGTTTTCTTTCTTTTATTTTTATGTATTTTAAATTTCTTATTAATCAAAGTTAATTATATATTTTAATTTGAAATTCAGTTTTTTCTTTATCTTTTATTTTTATTTATTGAGGTTTAGGGTTTATTTTATATTATTTTCAAATTAGTATTGCTTAATTGCTGTATTATTTTTTACCAATTTTTCTCATGCATTTAATTAAAGATTTTACTTTAATTTTTAATTTTTATTAATCATAGCCATTATATATGTTTTAGGATACATTTCAAATTTTCTTTAATTGTCTTATAACTTAACAATTGCAATAATATATAAAAACAAATTATAATCAACTATAAAATACTACAAAAGTATATTAAAATGATGCTTTATTTTATTTTCCTTTTTACTTGTAATTAATTGTAGTTAATTAACATTCTTGCACGTAGATAGAGGTGAAACTTATATGACCCTTATTATATATTTTAATGTGTGAGGAAAAGAATTAGTAAAAAATAATACACAAATTAAGAAATACTAAATTGAAAATAAAAAGTAAAATACCCTAAATCCCAATTGATAAAAATAAAAATTTTAAATTAAAGTATTTAATTAACTATATATTATAAATATTAAAAGAAAAAGAAAAAAAAGAGCAGATCAAGACAAATGTCAAGGTCTACTACTGCACTCGAAAAATATAAAAGAAACTAACTTAAACTCCAAGCTAAACATAAATGTTGAAACCAAGTTTTGGAAAATAAAAACAACACAACTAATTGAAATTTTTTAATTTCAAGATATAATATTTAAACTTTCAATTACTTTATTAGAAAAATATATAGACAAAAATTATAAAATAAGTATAGGTAAAAAAATAGAAAGTGAAAATTTTATAAATAATATATTATTTAGGAAGTAAAAATGAAATTATAATAAGATATAACAATATTTCATTAATTTTCATTTATTTCAAAGACATGTTTATATTTTCAAATTTTTTATCAATAAAAATTAATAAAAACAGGTTTCTGGATCGATTCAACCCAATTTTGACCGGATTTGACCAGGTCATAATAACTTTCAAATATTAAGCGATATCCAAATGAACAAAACAGACAAAATTTTATTTTAAGAAATAAAAAAGATATAAAATTATTCATAAAAAATTGAAAAATATTTTTCAAATAATAAAATATAAATTTAAAAATCTTAAATTGCCAAACAATGAGGAAAAAATGGTTTATAGTTCTTAAACTTATAAAATTTAAAATTTATTATGTTGACTACATATATTTTTAAAATCGTATAAAAAATTATATATTTAAAAACATAAAAGACAATCTAAAATAACTAAACATAAAAAATATAATTTTTTTGATTAAGATATTACGACTATATATTCTAAAAGTTTTAAAGTTATAAAACTCCAAATAATAAAAATAAATGGTTGTATATTTTCTAAAAAAGTTCCAAAAAAAAATTTAAAAAATAGATTTCCCACCTTAAGAATTGCCATTTATAAAATTGATATATGTTTGTTAAATTGAAAATAAAGCATATACTTCTAAAAGTCTAAATTTTCTCAAAAATTAAAATGGATTTATTTTTCAAAAATAATTAAATTAAAAAAGTTATCATATTTATATTGTCTATGGAAAGAAAAATATATTTTCAAAGTATAACTTATATATATTACAAAAATTCTTTAAAATTTAAAAATAAATACAAAAATATTCATTTAAATTTTCATTTTCATAATACAGTTTTCAAAATGCAAATTCCGTTTAGTGGCAATAATGTTATTAAATATTAATGAAGAGCATTTTAGTGGGTCAAAATGCCTTACAGATTGATTAATGTTATTAAATATTAAAGACGAGCATTTAAGTGGGTCAAAATACCTTACGGATTGATGAGAAAGCTGATCCGAGTGAATGGCTACAAAATGAGATTATAATGATAATCATATGTATTAAAGATAATAATGAATGACATTAATGAGGGCATGAGTGACTGGATTTATAGAAAAGATTTTTGGATGGCTAGTCAAAACAATTAAGGTGGGAGGAAATAGTCATTGGAATTAATGGTTGATGGCCAGAGGATTAATAGGAATTAATGTGATTGGAAAAGACTGTACGACGAAAAGAGCAGCACGAAATTGGACAGAAGATTCATCCAAGAGACAAATAATGTGCACACAGGTAATGGAATTGAATTGGAAGATTTGTCGCTGACAGTACCACATAATAAAGAGTTTAGCAACATATTTCATTCTCCTAGACAAGAAAAGATTATAAAATGTTATAATATTTATGCACAAATATTTTGACTATGAAGAATAGTAAATGAAAATAAAATGAGAAGAACACTGGTGTCATAATACAATTAGAAGAAACATTTAAGAAAAATCACACATTGATAATAAATAAATTAGATTGAAATGAGATTTTTGTAATATAATTAACTGTTCAAGGGATGCTCTATTTAATTTGGTTTTGTCAATACGTATTTTCATGAAAATTCATTCTCTCCATTATCAGGGAAAAATAATACATTGTTTAACCATAGTCCAGTATTGACTTTTAATGCCTTTTAAAATAGTAACTATGGCTTAAACACAACAAACACGAGCATAGACATGACAATAAAAGTTAAATGACTCTTCGCATCTCTTGTTTATTAGGAGACAAAACTTTGAATGACAGTAGAAAACATGAGAAAGTCATCAGTAACTTTATGCTACTGTCCCCAAGAATAGTAGTAGAGAATTAGTAGGTCTGGTATCAGATTGTATCACTTATCCTAATCTCAAAATATAACTTTTTTTTTATTATCTTTGTAGGAATTAAAAGGATAGATCTCGTGGTTAAGCTTTTCAAAGTAATAATAAATAAGGTAGAGTTAAGTTATTCATACCGCTTACACTATTATTGTGGACTAACAACTGACGAAGCGCAGTTATATTTCCAATTTCTCTTGGCAGAGCTCCAGTAAAATGATTAGATGATAGATCCAGCGATTCAAGTTGTGAATTCAAGCACAATGTCGAAGGTATCTCTCCAACAAGCATGTTTTCAGATAGATCCAGGTTTCTAAGATTATGGCTACCCATGCCAACATGCAAGCTTCCGGATAAGTGGTTTCCGTGCAAGTATAGAGTTTCCAAAGCAGACATGTTGAAAATTGAGTGAGGAATTGGACCTGAGTGCAGAAGTACATTGTCAGTGAAAACAATGAATAGTATGACAATTATTCCTCTACTTATTAATGAGAAACTTGTAATTGACTCGCTGGCACGGATTCATAAGATGAAATATTATGTAAATTAGAAAGAAGTACTATAAATATGTTGGACTTTACAAAATGATTATTTTAACGGTTTTAAAACAATATTTATCAATAATGTTGTTGGCTACATTACCAAACTTGGAGACTTGAGCATATCAAACACTAATAAAAGCATAATTTTGTGTAAATTTAAAGGAGTCAACAATTAATTAGTTATTCAAATATTAGAGGAAGTGTGGAAAGAATACTTAAAAAATAGCTTATAAGTGAATTTTGATATGTTCATTGATGTATTAAGTTTAGAAGGAATAATAATCACAAGAACTTTATAAAAAGAAGTCGAATTAAAACTAAAGCAACTTCTATGCAGTATCGAAGTTGTCAGAAATCCCAGAATTGGTTTAGGCTTTTTATCAATTGAGAATAATAGTCTTATAAATTTTTAAAATGTTTTAAAAAATATGAGTCAAACGATGTTTCCAAAACCAAACTAGTTATCGAACTGAATAACTAGATTCAACCCAAATTTGACCGGATCATAATAACTTTCAAATTTTAAGTGATATCCAAATGAACAAAACAGATGAAATTTTACTTTAAAAAAATCAAAAAGGTATAAAATTGTTCATAAAAAATTGAAAACTATTTTCCAAATCATGAAATATCAAAAAATAAAATATAAATTACAAATCTTAACTTGCCAAACAATGAAGAAAAAATGGTTTATATTTCTTAAACTTATAAAGTTTAAAATTTATTATGTTGACTACAGATATTCTTTAAAATCATACAAAAAATTATATATTCAAAAACATAAAGACAATCTAAAATAACTAAACATGAAAAATCTAATTTTTTTGAGTATGATATTTTGATTATATATTCTAAAAGTTTTAAAGTTATAAAATTCCAAATAATAAAAATAAATTATTGTATATTTTCCAAAAAAACTCTGACAAAAATTTAAAAAATATATTTCCCACCTTAGGAATTGCCATTTATAAAATTGATATATGTTTGTTAAATGGAAAATAAGGCATATAATTCTAAAAGTCTAAATTTTCTCAAAAATTAAAATGGATTTATTTTTTGAAAATAATTAAATTAAAAAATTTATCATATTTATATTCTCTTTGGAAAGAAAAATATATTTTCAAAGTATAACATATATATATTACAAAAATTCTTAAAAATTTAAAAATAAAAAGAAAAATTATACATTCAAATTTTCATTTTCATATTACAGTTTTTAAAATGCAAATTCCTTTTAGTGGTAATAATGTTATTAGATATTAATGACAAGCATTTAAGTAGGTCAAAATGCCTTACGCGTTGATCAGAAAGTTGATTGAGGATGTAAGAACCAAGTGAATGGCTACAAAATGAGATTAAAATGATAATCATATGTATTAAAGACAATAATGAATGACGTTAATGGGGACATGAGTGACCGGATTTATTGAAAAGATTTTTGGATGGCTGGTCAAAACAATCAAGACAGGGGAGGTAACTATCGGAGCAAAATATAAAACTTACTGCTCAAATTGTAACATGAAATTAATTAAAATCTAAATATCAACTTCAGTTATAATAGATATTAAATAAATTAAAGTAATGCTTCTCACATATTTGTAATATATTTATCTTTTTAAATAGATTGATCAGTTAAAGTATCTAATTAACTTTTTAATCACTTTAGTAACATGTACACAAAGATACACACACATAGAACAGGTTTGGAAACCCATCAACTACTATATTTCTTTTATCATGAGTTCACAATTTTCTATACTGATCAACTTCACATAAAAATATTTCTTTGATATGGAGTCCTCTATGTGAGATATGACATATATATTGAGAAAGGCCTCAAAATATTTTCTATATGAACTTGTGTAAATTCTAAAATTTAAGAAATTATTAGGAACTATAAAACATCAAAGAAATTATTTTTTAAAACCCATATTTTGAATTATGCAAATACTTTTAATATAATTTTAATCATTTAGTAACTTCCTTTTTGTTAATAAATTTACTTATAATATAACAAGTTTATAATGTTTTATGATTAATAAAAATAATATAATTATTCCATAATTGTTAGAAACAAAAGTTCATTTTTGGCTAGTGTTTTTGAGTGAGAATTTGACCCAATAGAATTCACTAATAGTTACTTCACATATTTGCCCTTATTCTATGAAAATGTTTTAAAATTGCTAGAAAAGCCAACTTATAGCTTACAATGTTCATTAGAAAAAATTAGAAAATATTATAAAATATATTACTTCAAAATTTGAAAGTTAACGTCCTTTCCCGCTAACTTAACTTGGCGTGATGTGTGAAACATAACCGAGTCACACGCCATGCAATGGCTGATCATTAGACCAATCAAATTATTATTATTATTGGTTGTGGTATTAATTATATTGAATACTAAGAAGGAGCATTTAAGTGGGTGAATATGGCTTAAGGATTGATGAGAAGCCAGTAATATGTAGCAAGTAATTGTAAAGAATTTGAAGTCATCAGGTAGTTATCAGGTACAAAATTTGAAGTAAGAAAGATTTTTAATGCATATTCTTTATGTTCCAGTTTGGATCTTATTTTTGACATAAAATTCAGAGTCACTCCCGAATTTTATTTTACTTTATTTTTTTTATATACGTACATATATATACTATATTCAAAATTAAATTACTGTTTCAGCTTTAATTCCAAATGATTTCATAGTTAATAATACTTTTAAAATTAAATAAAGTAAATGGAAACAATCAAAATAAATAAACAATTCATCATTTTTATACTATTTTAAACTTCAAAATCTAAAAACAAACATGCGTCCTTCTCCCGAAAAAACAAGAACCAAAAACTGTATATGATTATGATAGGTAAAATTTTTTATTATTTATGTACAAATAATTCACAAGAAAAAAATGTAAATTTAAGGACAGTAATGCCATCATGAAAGTAAAACAACAATAATACCAGAAAGCAACATCTCAAAAAGGTTCACATTTTTGAAAGCTCAAGAAGTCTTAGTCACTTTACACTATTGTTTTAAACTTAATAGTTTAAAGTTAGTTAGTGTCATAATATAATATTACTTTTAAAAGTAGAAGTTTATTTTTATAAACTAAAACTCCATTTTGAACATAGAAATTAAATGATTATTTTGGATTGGCAATCACTTCAATATGATAATAAAAAAGAAAGAATAACCAAAATTGGCAGAGCATTTAATATTGCTTATATATTGACCAACGAAAATTCAAAGCTTATTATATTTACAAGTTTCCTTCGCCAAATCTCTAGTAAATTCACTGAACGAAACCAAGAGCTCATGAACTTGTGAACATTAGACAAATTCACATATAGATTTCTTGAAACTAAACTTTTTTGCTTCTCTCATATGAGTTATTATTCTATTCTAATAACAGATGTTTCCTCTTTCCATTCTTATTAAGTTTCTTTATATAATACTTGGTGGATTAAGTCATATTAAAATTCATGATTAAAATGTGTTATATTTGATATATAACCCACTGTATTGATAAAAAAATATTTACCTACATAAATTATCCTTCTAAATTTGAAATTCTTAGCTCCCCCAGCCCCAACAACAAAATAAAAAAATTGAAAAAACAGATACACACATATATAAAAAAATTTTAAAGAAGCACAAGTAGGAACATGATAAACGAGCATGGAATTAAATATGTAAGTTCATCCAAGAGCAAGGTCATACCACTGAAATTGTTGTAACTTAATTCTAGTGTCTCAAGCCTTGTCAGATTCACCAGCCAATTTGGGAGCTCTCCTCCAAGGTTAGTATCTGATAAATAAAAATCTCTAAGCCGTCGCAAATGGCCCAACTCCTTAGGAAGCTCTCCTGTGTTTATGTAGTACTTTGGTTTAATAAAATAATTAAATAAATAAAAATACTAGTGGATGTCATTGTACGATTTAATTGCATTGCATGAATTGGGTTGATTTATTTGAATTCCATGAAATTATGAAAAAATTGCTATAAGATGAAATATTATGGAAATTGGAAAGAAATATTAATTTGTTGGACTTTATAAAATGATTATTTTAATGGATTTCAAACAAAATTTACCAATAATGTTGTGGGTTACACTACCAAATTTGGAGACTTGTGGATATTAGAGACCAATAAATGTAGAGTTTTGTGTAAATTTGAAGGAGTTGACAAGTAATTAGTTACTCAAGTATCAGAAAAAGAATGGAAAGAATACTTAGTAAATAGCTTATAAGGGAATTTTGATATGATAATGGATGTATCAAGTTTACAAGCAATGATGATTGCAAGAGTTTTATAAAAAGATGCCAAAGGTAGCTTCTATCCAATGTCAAAGCTGTTGGAAATAAAAAACCAGAATGGACCTTGAATTGGAGAACTTACTAGGTCACCAGTGCAACCAGTTCAATTCATTTTAAAAATCTGGTTGTTTCAAATTATGTAAAATATTATTTATACACATATAATAGTGTTAAAATAAGGTTATAAAATTAATTCATGTCCATCAATTAATATATCAAATGATAAATTTTGCATAAAATACAAAAAATTTCAAAATTCAATAAAAATTAAAAATATTACAAAAATATAAAAGAAACCAAATTAAATTCAAAGCTAAACATAAAAACAAAAAAGTGAGTTTTGGAAAATAAAAACGACACAATTAACTGAAAATATTTAATTTCAAGATACAATATTTAAATTTTCAATGACTTTAGTACAAAATATTGATAAAAATTATAAAATAGGTATAGTAAAAAAATAGATAGTGAAAATTTTGTATAATAATAAATTATTTCAGTGGTCAAAAAATTATAATAGGATATAAAAATATTTTATTTATTTTTAACTATTTGAAAGGCATGTTTATATTTTAAAAATTTTTATCAAAAAAAAAATAGTAGAAAACGGTTTTTTGACCACTGTGACCAGTTCACACCAACTTTCAAATTTTAAGTGGTATCCAAATGTACAAAAACGAAAAAATTGTATTTTAAAAAATCTGAAAGATATAAAATTAATCTTGAAAAATATAAAAATATTTTCCAAATACCGAAATATTAAATATGATAGATAAATTTAAAAATCTTATTATGCCAAAAGATTGAGAAAAAAATGGTTTATATTCCTAAAACATATAAAATTTGTAATTTATTATGTTGACCACACATATTCTTTAAAATCATATAAAAAATTATATCTTTTAAAACATAAAAGACAATTTAAAAGAACCAAAATTAAAAAATATAATTTTTTGCATAGGATATTATGAATATATATTCTAAAACTTTTAAAGTTATAAAATTCCAAATAATATAAATAAATGATTATATTTTCCAAAAAAACATATTTAATAAAAATGTTCAGAAAAAATAAAAAAAACGATTTCGTACATTAAGAAGTGCCATATATAAAATTTTTATTTTTTTAAAATTGAAAAACAAAACAAATAAATTTAAAAGTCTAAATTTTCTCAAAAGTAAAAAATATATTTACTTATCTAAAATTATAATATTAAAAAGTTATCATATTTTTATTCTCTGGAAAAGAGAAAAATATATTTTTGACATATAACATATACGTTCAAAAATTCTTAAATGTTTAAAAATAAATATAAAAGTATACATTCAAATTGTTCTTTTCGTATTATATTTTTTTGAAATGTAAATTCTGTTTATTGTATTTTTTCAAATATATTTATAAAATATATTTTTATTTCTTATGAATAATTTTACATTTTTTAGAATAACTTTATCGAAGCTGTCAGAAGTCGTGGATATGGTTTAGGCTTTGATCAATAGAGAATAATTGATTATTAAACTGAAAAACTATTTAGATCGCTAGATCACCAGTTTGACTAATTCAACCATTCTTGAAAAAATGGATTTTATGAAAATGGATAGTGTTAAAAAATGTTATAAAATTAATTCATGTTGATCAATTAACATATAATACAAAAAATTTAATAATTCTATAAATACTAGAAATATTACAAAAATATAAAAGAAACTAAATTAAATTCAAAGCGAAACTTAAATATTGAAAATTAGTCTTGGAAAATAAAAAAAAACACAACTAACTGAAATTTTAAAATTTCAAGATACAATATTTAAAGCTCATGTCAATCATGTCACAATGGCGGATTGTGGGTTGGTTGGAGGAAGAATTATGGCTAATGGGAGAGGATTAAGCTCATAAAGGCTTGAGGGGTTTTGGTGTTGATTGTTGGCGAATTAACGCTGATTGTGGGGGGATCGAGGCTGATTGTCGGAGAATAATTAGTGAATAATTACGTTTTGGGCAAGTCAACTAATATCCAAACTCATCCTAGCCATAAAAGCATAAAGACCACTAAAAAGTGATGTAAATAATAGGCTCATCCTGGGCGAAAAGATATTGCCTTTGTTGGGATGTAAATTATGGTTTCAAAGAATATCGGTGTGAAAAGTTACCAATAGAGTAAAAGTAAAAGAGGAAAAAAAATTAAAAAAGAAATATTTTCTTGTGTAGCAAGTTTGGAAAGGTAAATTTTGACAGGTAAAATGATTGAAAATTTAAATCTAATTATGACTTTTATAATATGCTCTGGTCTATGAAGTTGTGAGAAACTACAATAATGATGATGATGACAATGAACTCCTTAAGTTCACCAGGATAATTAAATGAAATAACAAAATCTATATTCTTTATGCAAGGAATTTTGACAATATGTAGTAAGTAATTGTACAGAATTTGAAGTTATCGATGCAGAATTTGAAGTAAGAATGATTTGTATTACATATTCTTTATGTTGCAGTTTGGATCTTATTTTGACATAAAATTCATAGTCACTCCCGAATTTATTTTACTTTATTTTTTTTATATACGTACATATATACACTATATTCAAAATAAAACTACTATTTCAACATTAATTCGAAATGATTTGATATTTAGTAATACTTTTAAAATTAAATAAAGTAAATGGAAACAAGCAAAATAAATATGCAATTCATCATTTTAATACTATTTTTAAACTTCAAAATCTAAAAAAAACACGCGTCAGTATCCCGAAAAGACAAGAACCAAAAATTGTATATAATTATAGTGGGTTAAATTTTATAATATTTATGTACAAATAATTTACAAGAAAAAAAAGTAAATGAAAGGACAATAATGCCAGTGTTATGAAAGAAAAATGACAATAATACCAGAAAGCAACACCTCAAAAAAGTTCACATTTTTGAAAGCATAAGAAATCTTAGTCACTTTACACTATTGTTTTAAACTTAGTTGTTTAAAGTTAGCTAGTATCATAACATCATACTACTTTCGAAAGTAGAAGTTCACTTTTATAAAATAAAACTCCATTTTGAACATAGAAATTAATATTTATTTTGGATTGGCAAGCACTTCAATATGATAATAAAAAAGAAAGAATAACCAAAATTGGTAGAGCATTTCACATTGCTTATATGTTGACCAACGAAAATTCAAAGCTCATTTTATGTTCAAGTTTCTTCTGGCAAATCTCTAGTAAATTCATTGAATGAAACCAAGAGCTCTTGAACTTGTGAACATTAAGACAAATTAGTATATAGATTTCTTGAAGCAAAACTTTTTTGCTTCTCTCATTTAAGTCATTTGTCTATTCTAATAACAGATGTTTTCTTTTTCTATTCTTATCTGGTTTCTTTACATAATACTTAGTGAATTAATTCATATTTAAAATTCATGATTTAAATGTGTTATATTTGATATATAACCCACTACATTAATAAAAAAGTATTTACCTACATGAATTACCTATCTAAACTTGAAATCCTTAGCCCCCTCCAGCCCCAACAACAAAATAAAAATATAAAAAAAATAGATACACACACATATAAAAAATTTTTAAAGAAGCACAAGTAGGAACATGATAAACAAGCATGGAATTAAATATGTAAATTCATCCAAGAGCAAGGTCATACCACTGAAATTGATGTAACTTAATGCTAGTGTCTCAAGCCTTGTCAGATTCACTAGCCAGTTTGGGAGCTTTCCTCCAAGGTTAGTATCTGATAAATAAAATTCTTTAAGTCGTCGCAAACGACCCAACTCCTTAGGAAGCTCTCCTATGTTTATGTAGTACTTTGGTTTAATAAAATAATTAAATAAATAAAAATACTGGTGGATGTCCTTGTAAGATTTAATTGCATTGCATGAATTAGATTTTACTTCTGAATTCTATGAAATTATGAAAAACTTGCTATAAGATGAAATATTATGAAAATTGGAAAGAAATATTATAAAGTTGTTGGACTTTATAAAATGATTATTTTAGTGGTTTTCAAACAACATTTACCAATAATGTTGTGGGCTATGCTACCAAACTTGGAGACTTGTAGATATTAGAGACCAATAAATGTAGAGTTTTGTGTAAATTTGAAGGAGTCCACAAATAATTAGTTACTCAAGTATCAAAGGAAGAATGGAAAGAATACTTAGTAAATAAATTATAAAGGAATTTTGATATGATCATGGATGTATCAAGTTTAGATGCAATGATGACCACAAGAACTTCATAAAAAGATACCAAATCAAAACTAAGGTAGCTCCTATGCAGTGTTGAAGCTGTTGAAAATAAAAAACGGGAATGGTCCATGAATTGGAGAACTTACTAGGTCACTAGTCCAATCAGTTCAACCAGTTTTAAATATTTGGTTGTTTCAAATTATATACAATATTATTTATATACATATAATAGTGCTAAAATAAGGTTATAAAAATAATTCATATCCATCAATTAATATATAAAATGATAAATTTTATATAATATACAAAAAGTTTCATGATTCAATAAAAATTAAAAATATTACAAAAATATAAAAGAAACTAAATTAAATTCAAAGCTAGACATAAATATAGAAAAATGAGCTTTGGAAAATAAAAACGACACAATTAATGGAAAATATTTAATTTTAAGATACAATATTTAAATTTTCAATGACTTTATTAGAAAATGTTGATAAAAATTATAAAACAGGTATCGTAAAAAAATAGATAGTGAAAGTTTTGTATAATAATAAATCATTGGAGGTCTAAAATTTATAACAAGATATAAAAATATTTTATGTATATTTAATTATTTGAAAGGCATGTTTATATTTTAAAAATTTTTATCAATAAAAAACAATAAAACACGGTTTCTTGACCAGTGTGACTAGTTATTGCCAACTTTCAAATTTTAAGTGGTATCCAAATATACAAAAAGGAAAACATTGTATTTTCAAAAATATGAAAGATATAAAATTAATCTTGAAAAGTAGAAAAATATTTTCCAGATAGTAAAATTTTAAATATGAAATATAAATTTAAAAATTTTAATATGCCAAAACAATGAGGAAAAATGGTTTATATTTCTGTAACTTATAAAATTTGTAATTTATTATGTTGACTGCATATATTCTTTAAAATCATCTAAAAAATTATATCTTTTAAAACATAGAAGACAATTTAAAAAAACAAAAAAAAATATAATTTTTTGCATAGGATATTATGAATGCATATTCTAAAACTTTTAAAGTTATAAAATTCCAAATAATATAATAAATGATTATATTTTCCAAAAAAACATATTTAATAAAACTGTTCAGAAAAAATTAAAAAAATCGATTTTGTACATTAAGAAGTGCCATATATAAAATTTTTATTTGGTTTTTAAATTGAAAAACAAAACATATAAATTTAAAAGTCTAAATTTTCTCTGAAGTAAAAAATGTATTTATTTATCTAAAATTATAATATTTAAAAGTTATCATATTCATATTCTCTGTAAAAGAGAAAAATATATTTTTAACAAATAACATATATGTTAAAAAAATTCTTAAAACTTTAAAAATAAATATAAAAATGTACATTCAAATTGTTATTTCATATTATATTTTTTGAAATTTAAATTCTGTTTATTGTATTTTTCAAATATATTTATAAAATATATTTTTTATTTCTTATGAATAATTTTACATTTTTTAGAATAGATATATTTTATATATTATGAATAATTATTATATTTTTTAGAATACATTAAATGAAACCCAGAGCTCTTGATTTTGTGAACATTGAGACAAATTTGTATACAGATTTCTCTAAACTAAACATTTTTTCCTTTTCTCATGTGAGTCATTAGTCTACTCTAATAACAGATGTTTTATCTTTCTATTCTTATCTGGTTTCCTTATAAAATACTTGGTGGATTAATTCATATTTAAAATTCATGATTTAAATGTGTTATATTTGATATATAACCCACTATATTAATGAAAAAATATTTATCTACATGAATTACCCTACTAAACTTGAAATCCTTAACTCCCTCCAGCTCCAACAACAAAATAAAAATATAGAAAAAATAGACACACACATATATAAAAAAATTTTAAAGAAGCACAATTAGGAACATGATAAATGAGCATGGAATTAAATATGTAAGTTCATCCAAGAGCGAGGTCATACCACTGAAATTGATATAACTTAAGGTCAGTGTCTCAAGGCTTGTCAGATTCGCCAGCCAATTTGGGAACTCTCCTGCAAGGTTAGTATCTGATAAATAAAAAGCTTTAAGCCGTTTCAAACGACCCAACTCCTTGGGAAGCTCTCCTGTGTTTATGTAGTACTTTGGTTTAATAAAATAATTAAATAAATAAAAATACCCATGGATCTCCATGTAAGATTTAATTGCATTGCATGAATTGGATTGATTTACTTCTAAATTCTATGGAATTATGAAAAACTTGCTATAAGATGAAATATTATGGAAATTGGAAAGAAATATTATAAATTTGTTGGATTTTATAAAATGATTATTTTAATGGTTTTCAAACAACATTTACCAATAAAATTGGGGTTTATGCTACCAAATTTGGAGACTTGTGGATATTAGAGATCAATAAAAATAGAGTTTTGTGTAAATTTGATGGAGTCGACAAGTAATTAGTTACTCAAATATAAAATGAAGCACGGAAAGAATAATTCGTAAATAGCTTATAAGGGAATTTTGATATGATTTTGGATGTATCAAGTTTAGAAGCAATAATAACCACAAGAACTTCATAAAAAGATGCCAAATCAAAACTAAGGTAGCTTCTTTGTAGTGTCAAAGCTGTAGGAAATCACAGAGATGGTTTGGACTTTGATCAACAAAGAATACCATTCTTATATTTTTTTAAAATGTTTAGAAAAATGTGGAGTAAAATAATGTTTTCAAAACCAGAATAACCCTTGAATTGGAGAGCTTACAGAGTTACTAGTCCAACAAATTCAACCAGTTCAACCGATTTTAAAAATCTTGTTGTTTCAAATTATATATAATATTATTTATACACATATAATAGTGTTAGAATAAGGTTATAAAATTAATTCATGTCCATCAATTACTATATTAAATGACATATTTTACATAAAATACAAAAAAATTCATGATTCAGTAAAAATTATAAATATTACAAAAATAATAAAGAAACCAAATTAAATTCAAATCTAAACATAAATATTGAAAATGAGTTTTGGAAAAATAACAACGACACAATTAACTGAAGATATTTAATTTCAAGACACCATATTTAAATTTTCAATGACATTATTAGAAAATGTTGTTAAAAATTATAAAATAGGAATACTAAACAAATAGATAGTGAAAATTTTGTATAATTATAAATTATTTCAGAGGTCAAAAAATTATAATAAGATGAAAAATATTTTAGTTATTTTTAATTATTTGAAAGGCATGTTTTTATGTTTAAACTTTTTATCAAAAAAAAAAACGGTTTCTTGACTAGTGTTATCAGTTCAGACCAACTTTCAAATTTTAAGCGGTATCCAAATGTACCAAAAAGGAAAAAATTGTATTTTAAAAAATCTAAAAGATACAAATTAATCTTGAAAAATTGAAAAATATTTTCCAAATAGTAAGATATTAAATATGAAATATAAATTTAAAAATTTTAATACGCCAAAACAATGAGGAAAAATGGTTTATATTTCTGTAACTTATAAAATTTGTAATTTATTATGTTGACTGCGTATATTCTTTAAAATCATCTAAAAAATTATATCTTTTAAAACATAGAAGACAATTTGAAAAAACAAAAAAAAATATAATTTTTTGCATAGGATTATGAATGCATATTCTAAAACTTTTAAAGTTATAAAATTTTGAATAATATAAAAAATAATTATGCTTTCCAGAAAAACATATTTAATAAAAATGTACAGAAAAATTTAAAAAATCGATTTTGTACATTAAAAAGGGCCATATATAAAATTGTTATTTGTTTCTTAAATTGAAAAACAAAACATATAAATTTAAAAGTCTAAATTTTCTCAAAAATAAAAAATATATTTATTTATCTAAAATTATAATATTAAAAAGTTATCATATTCATATTCTCTGTAAAAGAGAAAAATATATTTTTAACAAATAACATATATGTTACCAAAATTCTTAAAACCTTAAAAATAAATATAAAAATGTACATTCAAATTGTTATTTCATATTATATTTTTTGAAATTTAAATTCTGTTTATTGTATTTTTCAATAAATATATTTTTTATTTCTTATGAATAATTTTACATTTTTTAGAATAGATATATTTTATATATTATGAATAATTATTATATTTTTTAGAATACATTAAATGAAACCCAGAGCTCTTGATTTTGTGAACATTGAGACAAATTTGTATACAGATTTCTCTAAACTAAACATTTTTTCCTTTTCTCATGTGAGTCATTAGTCTACTCTAATAATAGATGTTTTATCTTTCTATTCTTATCTGGTTTCCTTATAAAATACTTGGTGGATTAATTCATATTTAAAATTCATGATTTAAATGTGTTATATTTGATATATAACCCACTATATTAATGAAAAAATATTTATCTATATGAATTACCTTACTAAACTTGAAATCTTTAACTCCCTCTAGCTCCAACAACAAAATAAAAATATAGAAAAAGTAGACACACACACATATAAAAAAAAATTTAAAGAAGCACAATTAGGAACATGATAAATGAGTTTGGAACTAAATATGTAAGTTCATCCAAGAGCGAGGTCATACCACTCAAATTGATATAACTTAAGGTCAATGTCTCAAGCCTTGTCAGATTCGCTAGCCAGTTTGCTAACTCTCCTCCAAGGTTAGCATGTGATAAATGAAAATCTTTAAGCCGTTGCAAATGACCCAACTCCTTGGGAAGCTTTCCTGTGTTTATGTAGTACTTTGGTTTAATAAAATAATTAAATAAATAAAAATACCCGTGGATCTCCATGTAAGATTTAATTGCATTGCATGAATTGGATTGATTTACTTCTAAATTCTATGGAATTATGAAAAACTTGCCATAAGATGAAATATTATGGAAATTGGAAAGAAATATTATAAATTTGTTGGACTTTATAAAATGATTATTTTAATGGTTTTCAAATAACATTTACCAATAAAATTGTGGTCTATGCTACCAAATTTGGAGACTTGTGGATATTAAAGACCAATAAAAGTAGAGTTTTGTGTAAATTTGATGGAGTCGACAAGTAATTATGTTACTCAAATATCAAATGAAGCATGGAAAGAATAATTCGTAAATAGCTTATAAGGGAATTTTGATATGATTTTGGATATATCAAGTTTAGAAGCAATAATAACCACAAGAACTTCGTAAAAGGATGCCAAATCAAAACTAAGGTAGCTTCTTTCTAGTGTCAAAGCTGTAGGAAATCACAGAGATGGTTTAGACTTTGATCAACAAAGAATACCATTCTTATATTTTTTTAAAATGTTTAGAAAAATGTGGAGTAAAATAATGTTTTCAAAACCAGAATAACCCTTGAATTGGAGAACTTACTGAGTTACTAGTCCAACCAATTCAACCAGTTCTACTGATTTTAAAAATCTTGTTGTTTCAAATTATATATAATATTATTTATACACATATAATAGTGTTAGAATAAGCTTATAAAATTAATTCATGTCCATCAATTACTATATTAAATGACAAATTTTACTTAAAATACAAAAAAATTCATGATTCAGTAAAAATTATAAATATTACAAAAATATAAAAGAAACCAAATTAAATTCAAATCTAAACATAAATATTGAAAATGACTTTTGGAAAAATAAAAACGACACAATTAACTGAAGATATTTAATTTCAAGACACCATATTTAAATTTTCAATGACATTATTAGAAAATGTTGATAAAAATTATAAAATAGGAATACTAAACAAATAGATAGTGAAAATTTTGTATAATTATAAATTATTTCAGAGGTCAAAAAATTATAATAAGATGAAAAATATTTTAGTTATTTTTAATTATTTGAAAGGCATGTTTTTATGTTTAAAATTTTTATCAAAAAAAAAACGGTTTCTTGACGAGTGTTATCAGTTCAGGCCAACTTTCAAATTTTAAGTGGTATCCAAATGTACAAAAAGGAAAAAATTGTATTTTAAAAAATCTGAAAGATACAAATTAAACTTGAAAAATTGAAAAATATTTTCCAAATAGTAAAATATTAAATATGAAATATAAATTTAAAAATTTTAATACGCCAAAACAATGAGGAAAAATGGTTTATATTTCTGTAACTTATAAAATTTGTAATTTATTATGTTGACTGCATATATTCCTTAAAATCATCTAAAAAATTATATCTTTTAAAACAGAGAAGACAATTTTTTTAAAAAAATATATATATATATATATAATTTTTGCATAGGATATTATGAATGCATATTCTAAAACTTTTAAAGTTATAAAATTTTGAATAATATAAAAAATAATTATACTTTCCAAAAAAAACATATTTAATAAAAATGTACAGAAAAATTTAAAAAATCGATTTTGTACATTAAAAAGGGCCATATATAAAATTGTTATTTGTTTCTTAAATTGAAAAACAAAACATATAAATTTAAAAGTCTAAATTTTCTCGAAAATAAAAAATATATTTATTTATCTAAAATAATAATGTTAAAAAGTTATCATATTCATATTCTCTGTGAAAGAGAAAATTTTATTTTTAACAAATAACATATATGTTAAAAAAATTCTTAAAACTTTAAAAATAAAATAAAAATGTACATTCAAATTGTTATTTCATATTATATTTTTTGAAATTTAAATTCTGTTTATTGTATTTTTCAAATATATTTATAAAATATATTTTTTATTTCTTATGAATAATTTTACATTGTTTAGAATATTTATATATTTTAAATATTAAGAATAATGATTATATTTTTTAGAATACATTGAATGAAACCCAAAGCTCTTGATCTTGTGAACATTGAGACAAATTGAATCATTAGTCTACTCTAATAACAGATGTTTTCTCTTTTTATTCTTGTCTAGTTTCTTTATATAATACTTGGTAGATTAATTGATATTTAAAATTCATGATTTCAATGTGTTATATTCGATATATAACCCACTGCATTGATGAAAAAAATATTTACCTACATGAATTACACTTCTAAAATTGAAATCTTTAGCCCCCTCCAACCCAAGAACAATTCAAAAATATAGAAAAAATAGATATACACATATATAAAAAAATAAAAAAAAAACACAAGTATGAACAAGATAAACAAGCATGAAGTTACATGTGTAAGTTCATCCAAGAGTGAGATCATACCATTGAAATTGATGTAACTTAATGCCAGTGTCTCAAGTCTTGTCAGATTCGGCAGCCAATTTGGGAGCTCTCCTCCAAAGTTAATACCCCATAAATCAAAATTTTTAAGCCGTCGCAAATGACCCAACTCCTTGGGAAGCTCTCCTATGTTTATGTAGTACGTTGGTTTAATAAAATAAATAAATAAATGAAAATACCAATGGATGTCCATGTATGATTTAATTGCATTGCATGAATTGAATTGATTTATTTCTGAATTCTATGAAATTATGAAAAACTTGCTATAAGATGAAATATTATGTAAACATGATATTACTTTTGAAAGAGGAAGTTTACTTTTATAAAATAAAACTCCATTTTGAACATAGGAATTAAATGATTATTTTGGATTGGCAAGCACTTCAATACGATAATAAAAAAGAAAGAATAACCAAAATTGGAAGAGCAATTCACATTGCTTATATATTGATGAACGAAAATTCAAAGCTCATTATATTTTCAACTTTCTTCTGGCAAATCTCTGCTAAATTCATTGAATGAAACGTAGAGCTCTTGAACTTGTGAACATTGAGATAAATTTGTATGTAGATTATTTGAAAGGCATGTTTATATTTTAAAAATTTTTATCAATAAAAAACAATGAAAAACGGTTTCTTGACCAGTGTGACTAGTTCATGCCAACTTTCAAATTTTAAGTGGTATCCAAATGTACAAAAAGGAAAAAATTGTATTTTAAAAAATATAAAAGATATAAAATTAATCTTGAAAAATAGACAAATATTTTCCAAATAGTAAAATATTAAATTTGAAATATAAATTTAAAAATCTTAATATGCCAAAAGAATGAGGAAAAAATGGTTTATATTTTTAAAATTTATAAAATTTGTAATTTATTATGTTGACTGCATATATTCTTTAAAATCATATAAAAAATTATATCTTTTAAAACATAAAAGACAATTTAAAATAACTAAAAATAAAAAAATATAATTTTTTGCATAGGACATTATGAATATTGATTCTAAAACTTTAAAGTTATAAAATTCCAAATGATATAAATAAATGATTATATTTTCCAAAAAAACATATTTAACAAAAAGTTCAGAAAAAATTAAAAAAAATCGATTTTGAACATTAAGAAGTTGTTATTTGTTTTTAAAATTGAAAAAAAAACTGATTTTAAAACAACACAAAAATAGTAATGAGACACAAAATTACGTGGATTGGTCAAACTAGACCTACGGCGGCGAACAGAGGATATTATTGAATCTTTCTCCGGTACTACGGAACAATTCAATAGATCAATAGCCAACAGTGTTTCGGGTACAATAGATCCTGATACTTGTTATGATCTGCATTTTCTATCCTTTTTTTACTTTTTGAATTTTTTAATATTTGCGGCGAATCAAATATTTTATTTTAAAATTCTGTTTTCTTTCTTTTATGTATTTTAAATTTCTTATTAATCAAAGTTAATTATATATTTTAATTTGAAATTCAGTTTTTGCTTTATGTTTTATTTTTATTTATTGAGGTTTAGGGTTTATTTTACATTATTTTCAAATTAGCATTGCTTAATTGCTATATTATTTTTTACCAAATTTTCTCATACATTTAATTAAAGATTTTACTTTAATTTTTAATTTTTAATAATCATACCCATTATATATGTTTAAGGATACATTTCAAATTTTCTTTAATTGTCTTATAACTTAACAATTGCAATAATATATAAAAACAAATTTATAATCAACTATAAAATACTACAAAAGTATATTAAAATCATACTTTATTTTATTTTATTTTTTATTTGTAATTAATTGTAGTTAATTAACATCCTTGCATGTAGATAGAGGTCAAACTTATATGACCCTTATTATATATTTTAATGTGTGAGGGAAAGAATTAGTAAAAAATAATACACGAATTAAGAAATACTAAATTAAAAATAAAAAGTAAAATACCCTAAATCCCAATTAATAAAAATAAATAGACATATAATTTTAAATTAAAGTACTTAAATAACTATAAATTATAAATAAAGAAAAGACAGAGCAGATCAAGACAAATGTCAAGATCTACTACTGCACTCGAAACGTTATTTTGGGTGCACCTTCAAACAAACCTTGGTTTAATAAATAAGTAAATAACAACACTGCAAGGTTGTTCATGTACAATTCAATTACATTGTATGAATTGGATTGATTTACATAAAGTCTATGAAATAATGAAAATCTTGCTATAAAATGAGATATTATGGAAATTGGAAAGAAATATTATAAATATGTTAAACTTTATAAAATGATTATATTATTGGTTTTGAAATAGCATTAATCAATAATATTGTGGGTTACGTTACTAGACTTGGATACTTAAGGATCTTAGAGATCGGTAAAAGTAGAGTATTATCTAAATTTAAAATAGTCAATAATTAATTAGTTACTCAAATATTAGAAGAAGTAAGGAAAGAATAAAAAGTAAATAGTTTATAAGGAAATTTTTGATAAGATGTATTAAATTTAGAAGTAATGATGATTACAAAAACTTTGTGAAAAGATGCCAAATTAAAACTAAAGCAACTTGTATGCATTATTGAACCAGTCAAAAATCACGAAAATGGTTTAGAATAACATTCTTATAATTTTCTAAAATGTCTTAAAAAATATAAAGTAAAACAATATTTTCAAAACTGGACTAATTATTGAATCAAGAAACTAACTAGATTACTAGATTACCAATTTGACCAGTTGAACCATTTTTAAAATATCAATTGTCTCAAATTATATATAATATAATTTTTACGCATATAATAGTGTTGAAATAGTGTTATGAAAATAATATTTTATATAATTTGTTATGAAATTAATTCATATATATCAATTAATATATCAATTACATATAATACAAAATATTTCACAATTCAATAAAAATTACAAATATTACAAAAATATAAAAGAAACTAAATTAAACTCCAAGTTAAACATAAATGTTGAAACTGAGTCTTGGAAAATAAAAACAACACAACTAACTGAAATTTTTTAATTTCAAGATATAATATTTAAATTTTCAATGACTTTATTAGAAAAATATATAGATAACAATTATAAAATAAGTATAGGTAAAAAAATAGAAAGTGAAAATTTTTTATAATAATAAATTATTTAGGAGGTAAAAATGAAATTATAATAAGACAAAACAATATTTCATTAACTTTTATTTATTTTGAAGGCATGTTTATATTTTCAAATTTTTAATCAATAAAAATTAGTAAAAACAAGTTTTTGGACCGATTCAACCTAATTTTGACTGGATTTGACCAGGTCATAATAACTTTCAAATTTTAAGCGAAATCCAAATGAACAAAATAGACAAAATTTTATTTTAAAAAATCAAAAAGATATAGAATTATTCATAAAGAGTTGAAAAATATTTTCCAAATAATAAAATATCAAATAATAAAATATAAATTTAAAAATCTTAATTTTCCAAACAATGAGGAAAAAATGGTTTATATTTCTTAAACTTATAAAATTTAAAATTTATTATGCTGAATATATATAGTCTTTAAAATCATATAAAAAATAGATATTCAAAAGCACAAAAGACAATCTAAAATAACTAAATGTAAAAAATATAATTTTTTTGAGTAGGATATTATGATTATATATTCTAAAAGTTTTAAAGTTATAAAATTTCAAATAATAAAAATAAATGATTGCATATTTTTTAAAAAAGTTCTGAAAAAAATTAGAAAAAATAGATTTCCCACCTTAAGAATTTCCATTTATAAAATTGATATATGTTTGTTAAATTGAAAATAAAGCATAGAATTCTAAAAGTCTAAATTTTCTCAAAAATTAAAAATGGATTTATTTTTTTGAAAATCATTAAATTAAAAAAGTTATCATATTTATATTCTCTATGGAAAGAAAAATATATTTTCAAAGTATAACCTATATATTACAAAAATTCTTAAAAATTTAAAGTACAAAAATATACATTCAAATTTTCAATTTCATATTATAGTTTTTGAAATGCAAATTCCATTTAGTGGTAATAATGTTATTAAATATTAATGATGAGTATTTAAGTGGGTCAAAATGCCTTACGGATTGATGAGAAAGCTGATCGAGGATATAGGAACCGAATGAATATGGAATTGCCCAAATTGTAACATGAAACTGATTAAAATCTAAATATCAACTTTAGTTATGATAGACATTAAACTAATTAAAGTAATGTTTCTTCACATATTTGTAATATATTTATCTTTTTAAGTAGATTGATCAGTTGAAGTATCTAATTAACTTTTTAATCACTTTAGTAATATGTACATGCAAAGAACAGGTTCGAAAACCCATCAACTGTGAGATGTGATATATATATTGAGAAAGGCCTCAAAATATTTTCTATATGAAGTTGTATAAATTATAAAATTTAAAGAAATTATTAGGAACTATAAAACATCAAAGAAATTATTTTTTAAAACCCATATTTTGAATTACACAAATACTTTGAATATAATTTTAATCGTTTAGTAACTTCATTTTTGTAAATAAATTTACTTAAAATATAATAAGTTTAAAATGTTTTATGATTAATAAAAATAATATAATTATTCCATAATTGTTAATAACAAAAGTTCATTTTCGGCTAGTGTGTTTGAGTGAGAATTTGGCCCAATAGAATTCACTAATAGTTACTTCACATATTTGCCCTTATTCTGTGAAAATGTTTTGAAATTGCTAGAAAAGAGAACTTATAGTCTACAATGTTCATTAGAAAAAACCAGAAAGTATTTACCATAATTATTTATTCTTATAGAATTAAACCCCCAGCCCTCTAGAAATCTATATTTTTTAAAATCATATAAAAAATTATATCTTTTAAAAGATAAAAGACAATTTAAAATAACTAAAAATAAAAAATATATTTTTTTGCATAGGATATTATGAATATATATTCTAAAACTTTTGAAGTTATAAAATTCCAAATAATATAAATAAATGATTATATTTTCCAAAAAAACATATTTAATAAAAATGTTCAGAGACAATAAAAAAATTTGATTTCATATATTAAGAAGTGCCATTTATAAAAATTTTATTTTTTTTAAATTGAAAACCAAAACATATAAATTTGAAAGTCAAAATTTTTCTCAAAAATAAAAAATGTATTTATTTTTTTAAAATTATAATATTAAAAAGTTATCATATTTATATTCTCTGTAAAAGAGAAAAATATATTGTTAACATATAACATATATGTTTCAAAAATTCTTAAATGTTTAAAAATAAATATAAAAATATACATTCAAATTGTTGTTTTCGTATTATATTTTTGAAATGTAAATTCTGCTTATTGTATTTTTTCAGATATATTTATAAAATATATTTTTTATTTCATATGAATAATTTTATATTTTTTAAAAATATATATTTTTTATATATCATGAATAATTAATATATTTTTTAGAATATATTGAATGAAACCCAGAGCTCTTGAACTTGTGAACATTGAGACAAATTTGTATATAGATTTCTCAAAACTACACTTTTTTGCTTCTCTCATGTGAGTCATTAATCAACTCAAATAATAGATGTTTTCTCTTTGTATTCTTATTTGGTTTCTTTATATACTGGGTGAATCAATTCACATGTAAAATTCATGATTTAAATATATTATATTCGATATATAACCCATTGCATTGATGAAAAAATATTTACCTACATGAATTACCCTTCTAAATTCGAAATACTTTACTCCCAACAGCCCCAACAACAAAATAAAAATATAGAAAAAGTAGATACACACACATATAAAAAATTTAAAAATAAAACACAAGTAAGAACATGACAAACGAGCATGAAATTAGATATGTAAGTTCATCCGAGAGCAAGGCCATACCATTGAAATTGTTGTCACCTAATGCCAGTGTCTCAAGCCTTGTCAGACTCGCTAGCCAATTTGGGAGCTTTCCTCCAAAGTTGTTCAATGATAAATCAAAATATTTAAGCCATCGCAAATGACCCAACTCCTTGGGAAGCTCTCCTGTGTTTATGTAGTACTTTGATTTAACAAAATAAATAAATAAATAAAAATACCAATGGATGTCCATGTATGATTTAATTGCATTGCATGAATTGGATTGATTTACTTCTGAATTTTGTGAAATTATGATAAACTTGGTATAAGATGAAATATTATGGAAATTGGAAATAAATATTAGAAATTTGTTGGACTTTATAAAATGATTATTTTTAATGGTTTTCAAACAATATTTACCAATAATGTTGTGGGTTACACTACCAAACTTGGAGACTTATGGATTTTAGAGACCAATAAATGTAGAGTTTTGTGTAAATTTGAAGGAGTTGACAAGTAATTAGTTACTCAAATATTGGTGGAAGTATGGTAAGAATATTTAGTAAATAGATTATAAGGGAATTTTGATATGATCATGGATGTATCAAGTTTAGAAGTAATGATGACCACAAGAACTTCATAAAAAGATGCCAAATCAAAACCAAGGTAGCTTTCATGTAGTGTCGAAGGTGTTGGAAATAAAAAACTAGAATGGTCCTCGAATTGGAGAACTTACTAGGTCACCAGTCTAACCAATTTAACTGATTTTAAAAATCTAGTTGTTTCAAATTATATACAATAATTTATACACATATAATAGTATTAAATTAAGGTTATAAAATTAATTCATGTCCATCAATTAATATATCAAATGATAAATTTTACATAAAATACAAAAAAAATCATGATTCAATAAAAATTAAAAATATTACAAAAATATAAAAGAACCAAATTAAATTCAAAATTAAACATAAATATGGAAAAATGAGTTTTGGAAAATAAAAAAGACACAATTAACTGAAAATATTTAATTTCAAGATACAATATTTTAAATTTTCAATGACTTTATTAGAAAATGTTGATAAAAATTATAAAATAGGTACAGTAAAAAATAGGTAGTGAAAATTTGGTATAATAATAAATTATTTAGGAGGTATAAAAATTATAATAAGATATAAAAATATTTTAATTTTTTTAATTATAAATATGTTGAACTTTATAAAATGATTATTTTATTGGTTTTCAAATAGCATTCATCAATAATATTGTGGGTTATGTTACTAGACTTGGAGACTTGAGACTGGTAAAAGTAGAGTTGTGTATATTTGAAGGGGTCAAAATTAATTAATTTCTCAAATATTAGATGAACTAAGAAAAGAACACAAAGTAAATAGTTTATGAGAGAACTTTTGATATGATTATTGATGCATTAAATTTAGAAGCAACGATGATCACAAAAACTTCGTAAAAGATGCCATATTAAAACTAAAGCAATTTATATGCATTATTAAACCAGTCAAAAATCATGGAAATGGTTTAGACTTTGATCAATAGTGAATAACAAACATTCTTATAATTTTCTAAAATGTTTAAAAAATATAAAGTAAAACAATATTTCAAAATTAGACTGATTATTGAATCTGAGAGCTAAATAGATTATTGGATTACCAATTTGACTAGTTCAACAGTTTTTAAAATATCTATTGTTTCAAATTATTTATAATATTATTTTTGCACATATTATAGTATTGAAATAGTGTGATGAAATTAATTCATATCCATCAATTAATAATATCAATTACATATAAAACAAAAAATTTCATAATTCAATAAAAATTGCAAATATTACAAAAATATAAAAGAAACTAAATTAAACTCCAAGCTAAACATAAATGTTGAAACTAAGTCTTGGAAAATAAAAACAACACAACTAACTGAAATTTTTTAATTTCAAGGTATAATATTTAAATTTTCAATGACTTTATTAGAAATATATATAGATAAAAATTATAAAATAAGTATAGGTAAAAAAATAGAAAGTAAAAATTTTATATAATAATAAATTATTTAGGAGGTAAAAATGATATTATAATAAGACATAACAATATTTAATTAATATTTATTTATTTGGAAGGCATGTTTATATTTTCAAGTTTTTTATCAATAAAAATTAGTAAAAACAGGTTTTTGGATCAATTCAATCCAATTTTGACCGGATTTGACTAGGTCATAATAACTTACAAATTTTAAGCGATATCCAAATGAACAAAACAGACAAAATTTTATTTTAAAAAATCAATAAGATATAAAATTATTCATAAAAAGTTGAAAAATATTTTCCAAATAATAAAATATCAAATAATAAAATATAAATTTAAAAATCTTAATTTTCCAAACAATGAGGAAAAAATGGTTTATATTTCTTAAACTTATAAAATTTAAAATTTATTATGTTGACTACATTTATTCTTTAAAATCGTATAAAAAATTATATATTCAAAAACATAAAAGACAATCTAAAAAAACTAAACATAAAAAAAATAATTTTTTGAGTAGGATATTATGATTATATATTCTAAACATTTTAAAGTTAAAAAATTCCAAATAATAAAAATAAATGATTGTATATTTTCTAAAAAAGTTCTGAAAAAAAATTAAAAAAACAGATTTCCCACCTTAAGAATTGCCATTTATAAAATTGACATATGTTTGTTAAATTGAAATAAAGCATATAATTCTAAAAGTCTAAATTTTCTCAAAAATTAAAATGGATTTATTTTTCAAAAATAATTAAATTAAAAAAGTTATCATATTTATATTCTCTATGGAAAGAAAAATATATTTTCAAAGTATAATATATATATATATATTACAAAAATTCTTAAAAATTTAAAAATAAATACAAAAATATACATTTAAATTTTCATTTTCATATTACAGTTTTTGAAAAACAAATTCCATTTAGTGGTAATAATGTTAATAAATATTAATGACGAGCATTTAAGCGGGTCAAAATTCCTTACAGATCGATGAGAAAGTTGATCGAGGATGTAAGAACCGAGTGAATGGCTACAAAATGAGATTATAATGATAATCATATGTATTAAAGACAATAATGAATGATGTTAATGGGGGCATGAGTGACCGGATTTATTGAAAAGATTTTTGGATGGCTGGTCAAAACAATCAAGACAGGGGAAGTAACTATCAGAGCAAAATTCAAAATATGAAACTGATTAAAATCTAAATATCAATTACAGTTATAATAGATATTAAACAAATTAAAGTAATACTTCCTCACATATTTTTAATATATTTATCTTTTTAAATATATTGATCAGTTAAAGTATCTAATTAGCTTTTTAATCACTTTAGTAACATGTATACAAAGATACACGCACAGAATTGGTTTGGAAACCCATCAACTAATATTTTTTCTTTTATTATGAGTTCACAATTTTGTATAGTGATCAACTTCACATAAAAATATTTTTTTGATATGAAGTCCTCTATGTGAGATGTGCATATATATTGAGAAAGGTCTCAAAATATTTTCTATATGAAGTTGTGGAAATTATAAAATCTAAAGAAATTATTAGGAACTATAAAACATCCAAGAAATTATTTTTTAAAACCCATATTTTGAATTACACAAATACTTTGAATATAATTTTAATCGTTTAGTAACTTCATTTTTGTAAATAAATTTACTTAAAATATAATAAGTTTAAAATGTTTTATGATTAATAAAAATAAAATAATTATTCCATAATTGTTAATAACAAAAGTTCATTTTTGGCTAGTGTGTTTGAGTGAGAATTTGGCCCAATAGAATTCACTAATAGTTACTTCACATATTCACATTTTAAAATTGCTAGAAAAGCCAACTTATGGCTTACAATGTTCATCAGAAAAAACGAGAAAGTATTTACCGTAATAATTTATTTTTATAGAATTAAACCCCCAGCCCTCTGGAAATCTATAGACGGAAAGAGCAGCACGAAATTGGACAAAAGATTCATCCAAGACACAAATAATGTGCACACAAGTAATGGAATTGAATTGGAAGATTAGTCGCTGACAATACCATATAATAAAGAGTTTAACTACATATTTTGTTCTTGAAGACAAGAAAAGATTATAAAATATTATAATATTTATGCACAAATATTTTGACTATGACGAATAGTAAATGAAAATAAAATCAGAAAAACACTGGTGTCATAATACAATTGGAAGAAACATTTAAGAAAAATCACACATTGGTATGAAATAAATTAGATTGAATTATGTGGTTGATTGATATTAAAAACATATCGGGATATTTAAGCCGCAGTTTAACTCTTCAAAAATTCAAAATTACCCACAAAACTACAAATGAAACTTTGAAAAAATCACATTGCAGAGTTAATATAAGATTTTAAATGCCACCAAAAATTTACAATTAATATTCCTACAAAGAATACATAGAGCAACAACAATGAAAAATTAACTATTAGACGATAACTGACAATTAGAGGAAAAAAATGTCCTAAAACTGCATGTTCGTGCCTATGTGTACGTGAATGAATATATGCATTAGAAATGGAGAAGAAATGATAACTTTAATAACTGAAAAATTAAAATTATTTAAAAAATTACTTTTCTCTCTTTTTCTTAACTTTGTTAAAGTTATGTAATTTATTAAAGCATAAAAAATAAAATTATTCTTAAAGATGTATAAACACTATTACTACTTTTTATTTGGGAATTTTGTGAACAAGATATTTCTTTCGCATGGAGGTAAATATCAGTGTCACGAAAATTTGCAACACTAACGGGAATATATATTATTGAATGAAAGGGAGAAAGGTGTTCTTTCGTCGGATAAAGAAAAAATTTTCTCTTCGTACGCGTACACATATATGAATGTTCAAACTCGGAATGGAGAAGAAATACATATTTTAATAAATAAAAATAAATCAAAATTTTAAGTTATCTTTTACATATTCTTTTACACTTTAATAAAGTTATGTAATTTATTCTTGCATAAAAATAAAATAAAATTATTTTTCAAGATATGCAATTACAATAGACATCAAATTTGTTGTTCAGACAATGAATTTCAGTGATACGGTGCTTTTCCTTTCTATGCACCACCGAATTAGCCCTTACGTGGTATGGGTGCTTTCAAAGTCAACAATAAATAGCAGCATGACAAAGATTTGCAACACGAACAAGAAATAAATTTGAAGTGAACAGATGAGGTGTTGTAGGAAATAAAATTAAATAATACAGAATTAAAACGTAAAAGTTACCTGTCAGTTCATTTAGCCGTAGATTGAGAGTCTGAAGCTTTGACAGATTCCCAATAGCTAAAGGAATACTGCCAGTAAGATCGTTGTAGGAAAGAGAGAGCCACTTGAGTTCTCCACATAAAGATAAACCTGTTGGAATATTCCCAACCAAATTGTTTTCGGCCAATTCTAACCTTTCCAAGTTCCTTAACAATCCAAAAACTCTGAGGAATATTACCGCCAAGCTGATTGGAAGACAAATTCAACATTCGAAGGTGGATCAAACTCCCTATCTCATCCGGGATGACGCCTCCGAAGCTGTTGTCGGCTATGCTCAAGTACGTCAGAAATGAGAGATTGCCAACTTCTCGTGCAATGGTGCCTTCAAGGCTCATGTTGAAAAGATCCAGGCCAGTGACTCTTTGATGCCTCCGACTGCAAGAAACACCAATCCAAGTGCAGAATGAGGTTCCTCGTGACCAATTTGTGGATAATATGGCGTTTGGTTCGGATGTGATCTGGGCCTTGAGGGACAGAAGAGATGATTCATCTGTGGAGCCGTTGAAAGTTGCAGCTAAGCAGATGAGTGATGGATAAAATGAGAGTACGAAGATCAAAATAACCGCCAGTTTTCTCATATCGTATAGAAACATAATATGAGATTCCTTACTATTGGATTTCCAAACCCAGATGAAGATTGCAAGCTTTTTATACACCAAACCTTATATTTATATGACAATTTCATCTGTTAATTTCACTTCAAATAAGGAAATAATGACCAAAAATATTTAAAAATAAAAGAAAAGTTTATTAACTAATCCTTTGTCTTTATTCAATGAACCTACTGAAAAGATTTTCTTTTCTTCCAATTACCATAACAAATAATCCAAATAATTGAAATGGTAATAAAGACAAGAGACATACTTTTCAAATACGCATGAAATAATCGCAACCCACCTTAATCAATTTACAATTGATTTTAAGTTGAATTATTTATTCAATAAATACTTAATGTTGAAACTAATTATTTTTTTGATTAAATTAAATAAGTTACCACGTCTAATCATATTACCTGGGCGGAACAAAATTACAGCACATGAACTGACCAGATAATGCCGTATATGTTTGGAATTGCAATAGCGTTGACCTAAATTGACGTGAAGCACTATCACCGGATTTTATTTTTAATTTTCTCTTAGATCAATTCATATGATATTCTTTTCGAAACTAAAAAGAAGGTTGCAAGCTCTTTATTCATCAAACATATATTCATTATTATTTTTTAAACAGTTTATGATTGTTTTTAGTTGCTTTTAGAAAAATATATAAAAGAAAATTAAACACAATTAAAAATGCGAAATACTTGCCAAATTTTTAGATTAATTTGTTTTGAGAGGAGAATTACATGAAAGAATGGTATATTTGATTTTATTTATTTGAGGATGATTATACTTTTATATATCTAATAATATTTTTAAAAAAAAATAGGTTATGTATATTTGCAAATATTGTATATGAATAATGTGATTGTATTGGTATAGGTTGCCGGATGTATATATATTTATGTATAATGAATGTATAATATTAATTTATCGATCTGAATATGAGTTAGTTGTAAAAATATCTACATATATCAAGTTAAAAAATTTAGTTTTTTTTTTCCAAGTGCGGTGTATCTGCATTTGAATAGCCTCCATTACTTTCACTCTTAGAATTAATATATATATATATATATATATTTGTACATATATTCATCTGATTAAATAAAGATATATCAAATTATAATTGAGATTTTTCTGGATAAGTTCGGAACTTTTTTATTCATTTTTTAACTCAAAATATTTTTTCTTTTTTAAGTAATCAAATTGCAAAATATCTTTAAATTGCACGTTTTTATAATCTATTTAAAGTTGAAGAATTTGAAAGAGAAGAAATTTTTTGTTTTGGACCTACAATTAAAGGAAAATAAAGGCAAACTGCTTTTTACATATATACTATGTACTTAAAAATAAACTGTTAGAGACATTGATATGTTACTATTAACCAAATGAGATTATTTTTTTATTTGACTCATCATTCTGTATTTTAGGTTCAGTGCGTTGCACCTAATTACAATTCATTACATTGAAAATGATAATTGTAAAAATGATAGAGATAGACCATGAAGACTTCTATTGCAAGACTGAGCCACTTATTCATTATCCAGACTGATATTGCTAAAATAATTATACATTATTATGAATTATAGAGGCCACACAAATGTCTATCTAGATGTGCTTAGTTTTATGTAAGCAAATGCGTAAATTTCAATTCATTTGACGTCTTTTAAAACAAAATTAATGTTTTCACTGAAAAGAACAAAATTCTGTATGCCAATCTCATGTTCAATTCCACACAAGAGGACGAAGTGTGCAAAGTCATGTGGAGTAGGACCGCTTAACAAGCTGCAACCACAGTTCAAACAAATTGACTAAGATAAGGCTATAGACTTGTGGAATTGTTGTACCATTGACTTGACTTGAAACGTCATATCATAATTAAAATATCTAATAGATGTGTGAACATATCTTTCTATATGCGTTCTTTCATTAAAATGCTAGGTAGATGCAGCCTTGCTAGGGACGTGTAAAGTGGGCTAGTATTAAATTTAACAAGGTAATGAAAATAAAATTTCAAATTTTAAATCTATTCAATCAAGTCTCAGGCATCATTGACATCATAAATCATTACTAGCATGAAGCCAAAAATCAAAAATCATTAGTTTTTAACACTATTTATTTCAAAATTTTTGCAACAATTAAATTTTATATTTAAGTAATTTTTTTTCTATTTGCAATTTAAGTAAAAATGTTTTTTTTATCTAATAACTCTACATGTCTTGGGAGCTCTCATCCTAATCCTCATCTTATTGTCATAGGGCATGCTCAGTTTTAAGGATTAGACTTGATAAATTAATTTATCAAAGCTAATTAAATGCCCACGTAAGGTGATAAAAGCCTATGATAAAGCATGTCCACTTTATATGATTAATAATATAGAATAAATTATTTTATCCAATTAAATCAAATGTTCACTTTAATTGATTAAAACATTTGATTAAATAAAAGTTTGCTAAAATTGTAGAATAAATAATCTTAAATGAAAGTCATGATTGTACAATAAAGATGTTAGGAATTACATATATCATTCAAATTACTATTTTAATCTTAATATTATTAATTGAATGATATCCACAGTAAGATTATAATGAAAAAATAAATGTAATTACTTTAAATAACCAATCTTAATAAACATGATTGTCAAGTTTATTTAATCTATAAAAACTTTTTCATCATTCAAAATAATCCTTTGGATTATAATCTAATGCAAGAAAGTGAATATGCCTGGGATATTTTTAAGCGCTTTTTTCCACAAGAGTCCTAAAAACATCACAAAACACCAAGTATAAATAAGACTGCAATAAACACCATTTTTAGTCAGAATTTGGAGGAAATAAAATTAAATAAAATGCACAATTAACTATCTAAAAGTTATCATTATACAAATAGTAAATGTAAGTGATAAATATAGTTAAAATATAAACATGCCTTTTCTTACTTATGTCGAGACATTGTAAGTTAAACACTTCATGTCAATGTTATTGTTGGGTTTAAACAAAGGTTAACTTATCACTTAATAAGGGAAGAGTGTTAGAGTACATCAATTAATTGAATTTAAGCATTAACTTGATTTAAATGAAATGCTAGGGAGGCAAGGATCTTCTACCTAGTTTGATATACTTGAAGTCACTTTGAATAATGGATTGATTGATCAGGACAAATGCCCCACAAACGTAGGGAGTGCTCTTCAAATTGGATAAACATATTGTGTGTTTGTGTGCTTACTTTTAATTTCAATTATGTGAGTGTAGTGGTGTATTACGATATTAGTTTCAGAATTGTCTAGTGAAATTGCAAAATAACTATGATAAAATTAACTTAGAATGGCAACAACTAGTTAGCCTGAACTTACAAAATATATTATTGTTTGTGCTGTTTGTGAAGGATGCAAAATCATTTGAAGATAATCTGGTGGTGTGAAAGATGTTTTTAATGTGTTTATTTCAATTTTGCATAGCTCAAAGTTTATCTTTTGTACTTGGTTAGGCTGAATTTTTATTTATTTATATCATGCTAGTAACGCGCAGAGACACATATGTCTCACATACTCACACACACAAACACACACATTTTATATACATATACATACATACATACATACATACATACATACATATATATATATATATATATATTATCCAGACTGATATTGCTAAAATAATTATACACTATCATGGATTATAGAGGCCACATAAATGTATATCTATATGTGCTTAGGTTTATGTAAGCATATGCATACATTTCAATTCAAATGACGTGTTTTAACTCAAAATTTATGTTTTCCATTAAAAAAACAAAAATCTATATCCCATTCTCTGGTTCAGTTCCACGCTAGGGGACGAAGTGTGCAAAGTCATGTGGAGTAGGGCTGTTTAACAAGCTGCAACCACAATACAAACGAATTGACTGAGATAAGGCCAAAGACTTGTGGAATTGCTCTACCATTCACTTGACTTGAAACACCATATCAAAAATTTCTATTCGCAATTGGTCCATCGAGACATATGTTGTCACAATTCAGATGTCTAATATATGTATGAACAAATCTTTCTATATGCATTCTTTCTTTAAAATGATTGATAGATGCAGTCTTGGTGGTGGACGTGTACAGTGGGCTAGTATTAAGTTTAATGTGGTAATGGAAATAAAATTTCAAATTTTAAATCTATTCAATCAAGTCTCAGGCATCATTGACATCATAAATAATTACTAGCGTGAAGCCAATAATCGAAAATCATTAGTTTTTAACATTATTTATTCAAAAGTTTTGCAACGATTAAATTTTGTATTTAAGTAAAATTGTTTTTCTGTTTGCAATTTAAGTAAAAAAAATTTTTATCTAATAATTCTACTTGCCTTGGCAGCTATCATCCTAATCCCCATCTTATTTTCATAAGAAATATTCACTTTTAAGGATTAGATTTGATAAATTAAAGTATCAAAGCTAATCAAATGTTCATTTCAAATGATAAAAGTCCATGATAAAACATGTGCCTAGTATTATTTAACAGAATGTTGGATACATATGCAATTCCTAGGGAAAAATTATGTGCACAGTGCAGCTTTGTCGTTCACAAATGAAATTCTATATATTCAATGCAATGTTTAAAATATCAAATTCTATTGTTCATATCAGAAGAGATTCTATCAAATGGCTGTAAAGCCAGCGATGACTTGGAACACAAAATAGTAAAGTCAATGTCCAAAAGACTTCCAAGTTTCAACCTGGTCTAATTGTCGAATCATGCTAATTGTCAAGTTCTATTGTTCACATTAGAAGAGATTCTATCAAACAACTGTAAAGCTAGCGACGACTTGGACCACAAAATAGTGAAGTCAATGTTCAAAAGACTTCTAAGTTTCAGCCTAGTCTAATTGTCAAATCATAATAAGGACTATGAAAATAATTTGTAAAAATAGGCCAGTGGTGAGCCATTTTTGAATAATGACTTCCACTTGTTTGTCTCGTGCCTATAGTGTCCTCCATATAAATATAATTATTTGCCAATGTTTATTTTGGGAGAGATGAATTATTATGTAACAAAAGTTTTTTATCAAGAAAAAGGACATAGGTGATGGAAAATGATATATTATAATGGTTCAGGGACTATAGCAAAGAAATAAAAACGCCAGAGAAAGAAAAAAGAAATTAAAATTTTAAATTTCATATCTTGTTTGGTTCAAATGGTTTTAATGAAAAAAGTTAATAAAATTAGTTATTTCTTGTTGTTTGAGAAAAATGTAGAAAAGACAATGGAAATCGAAGGAAAGGGGAATGTGGATTTGTCGAAATTTATTAGCCTAATAATCAGGTCTATTTACTGATTGTAGTTGTCTAGTTTATTTGTGAATGGACACACACCTAACAAGCAGAAACTGAACAATTCAAATGACTTGAATTTGAAAGATAATTACACAGTTACGATTTCAAAGGTGTGGATGACTATTATTATCTTCTGCTTGAATAAAATAGCATCTCCAAAGCAGTAATTAGAATCTCGAAGCAAGTAATATATTTGTATTTCTAAACCACAATTAAATTGATTTCAAATATTGGTATATCAATATCATTTGTGACATTGAGTGGAACTTAAACTCCTAATTCAAGTACTAATAAACTACAAATTGAAGACTAAGTCATAATGTTATTACTGTTCTTAATTTCCTGCTTAACCTTACTTAAGGGGTCTTAATGAATTATACAACTCAAGTTGAACTTAGAATCAAAAATGCTTTTAAATCTAATTAAGCTTGAACATGATCTTTGGATTTTATTTTTTTTTTGAATTCAATATTATTCTTTAACTTAAGTTTGAAGTTGAATTCAAACTCTACAAAATTAAGTCAAGTTTGAGTAATTAGCGAGCTCAACTTGTTATTCAAACTTGAGTCAAAAACACCTAATAAACTAAAAATAACATGTCAATGTCATGTTTAGAAATTCATAGATAAATGAACTACAAACATTCAAGATCAATTTATAACGCAAAGACAAGGTCAATGGTACGAAATTGGAAAGAAAGGAGCTAATTTAAAGACTTATTATGACGAGAAAATGGCCACAATGTGTACATATCTAGCTAGCTAATTTTATCTTCACATTGAGTAGAAGTGCTATGCAAAATAAAGAAACTGAGACAAATAACGAAAAACAAAACTACATGCACTGTGTTGCATATATAGGCTAAGAAAAATTCTAATAGTGCTGCTTTGCGCTTCAAAACTTTAGTTCTGTAATTTTGATGGTTAATTTTGATGAAATGCTAGCAAGATCAAGTTCAATTATTCGCACTAGAAAACTTTCCCTCATATAGTTGTAAAGTGAACCTTGACTTGGACTGAAGAAAGTAAAGTCAGTGTCCAATAGGCTTAAGTTTCAAACTAGTATAATTCCAAATCTTAGGCCATTTTTGTCCCATTTTCTTTACTATCATACAGCATGTACCTACCATATATTAAAAAGTAAAAATGATGAATAGAAAATTAATATAACTATATCTTGTTTCCAAAGACTTCGATAATCTGCTTATGGATTGGTCAAATGACTAATTATCATGCCCAAACTAGCAATCAATCAATTTTTAAAAAAAAGCTTGATTCAGTCTTATAGTCTCATTATGATTACATCAATTAAAAATACCTTTTTGCATCTTTAATACCTAGAAGTACTTCGTTATAATATCACTAATTAAATAATAATATATTTGAAAAACAACCCAAGATATCCAAGTTAACGATCAATTACATTATTATCACCAATATTTCCATTATAATATCTCTTTTTATACAATTCGAACCAGGGCAAATTTCGAAGTAATCCTAGACTTACAAAATAAATACATTTTTGAAAGATATAATGCTCCAAGTAAAAACTCCACCCCCCCTTCCGCCCCGCCCCCGCCCCTCATACATTGAAAAATATTTAAACAAAAAACAATCATTATCTCCACAAAAATCAAATCATTACCTATAGAAACACATACATGTTTATATATATTTAAACCTCAACTATTGAATATATATCCTAACAGAAGTATTTAGTCTCTCCTAACCAAGAATATATTTGTACTTCAAAAGAACGACAAGATTAACTTGAAATTTTGAAATATCATGATCATTTATAACGGAAAATGAAAATTAAAAAATTTAATGATACAACTTATAGCAGACTAATGAGTAAGTTTAATATTATTAGTTGTTTGTCCCTAATATCATATGAATATTTTCTTTACGGTATCTAAAAACAATAATTATCATGTTACTTTTCATTGGAATGGATACAATCTGACTTAGTAGTCTCCACCTCCTACTACAAGAAATTTCTCGAACTGAAACAAGTGTTTGGGACGGATTTGGCTGAAAAAACCATCCCAAATCAGTTGGGGACAGCTTTTGACACCACCCTAAATGATTATGTCGCATAAACATAAGATAGGTGTTAGGAACACTTAAAAGACCTTCTAAACTTGTCTATAGGTGTTTTAGTGAGATTAGAAATGAAAATTAGAAAGAAATCTTAACTAAAGTACAATGCTTGAGCTCCAAACCATAATTTAGATTGATCTAGACCTCATGGGATCGATCTAGCATCCTTTTGATCTATCCAGTGTGATCTACAACCAACTCAATAGTAATTCTAGAAGGCTGGCATGTGGCTGATTTTATAATCTTGAATACTACAATTGTTCCTAATCTTATGCAATCAATCTTGATCCTGTGAGACTGATCTTGATCTTGGACGACCATAATTAAAAAAAGTCATAAATCACTTACGAGTTGATCAATTTTAACTTTGGATCAATCCGAGCTCCTTGGGATCCATCAGTACTCCTTTTTGATTGATCTTGAGGTTGTCCAAAAGTTATTTTTCATTATTTTATACTAAATTGATTCATAAGCTTCACTTTAACCTCCAAAACCTCCTCAAACATCCCAAATCCCTTTTAAACTCATAATTTTTAACTTGTGTCCACATTTTGACAAACATCTCTTGTTCTAACCTGACGCTAATGTCATAGACAATATTTTAGCATGTTACAGTTTAGGTGAAATACTGAAAACATAATGGTTTGTCGTTTTTTGTCATCATTAAATTTTTTGTGCCTTTTTTTTGTGTTGACAAAAAATTTAAGTTGTCACTAATACATTAAATTGTGACGACATTTATAATCATCAGTAATTATCTAACACTTTTGCTTATGATAATTTAAATTTGTCACTAAATAGTTAATATCATTAGTGGCAAATGATATCATCACTTTTAAATACACACACACATAATTTATAGATTTAATAAATTAAATTAATTATAAAATTTTTATTATATTTTTTAAATTTCATATTATAAAAATATGCAATATTATTTAATGATAAGTAATGACATTTTTATGTATGTCTAGTCAATACATTTTAAAATTGTTGTATATATTTATTCTATATATACATATGTACATATGCATAATGGTTTAATTTGAATAGAGACGTGCGTATAAATATATGTGTGTACATATATATATTAAAAATAGCAGAGATGTATGCATTGAGAGAGAGTGAGAAATATATATATATATATATAGAGAGAGAGAGAGAGAGAGAGAGAGAGAGAGAGAGCTGTCTTTTTATTTTAATTTTTTGAAATAAAGAAAAAAACTTTGGTCCAAGTGTTCTAAATATATATCAAGTATATAGCAACAAAATGTAAGTCTCTACTAAATATTGTGTTTGAATTATTTATTGATATCATACATTAAAAAATGTATTTATTTTCATATGATTTTTTTATTTTCATTAATTAATTGTTTTAACTGAAGAATCACTTCTTATTAGTAATATGATAATTTAAAAACACAATTAGGATTATTAAAGGAAAAAACAACCTCTAAAGGTAATTTTTCCCAGTACAAACAACCTCTGTAATTCTTTTAAGATATACCAACCAGCAGGATTTTTCCATCTATTCACTATCTTCGTTCAAAGTAAGATGCCTTGCTTCTTTGTTAGCCTAAGGCCTCAATTTTCTCTCAAAGCCTTCCTAGACACAAGCATTTTGTAAATTTAATCATGGACCCACTTGTTTATCTTACTTTGATTCATGGTATTTTCTTTGTAAACTCATTGTTCAACTCTTCTTTGTATTTTCTTTCATGTGTTTTTTCACTAAACTGGTTTAATGGAAATTAGTTGGTCTTTTATGACTAAATTTAACTTTGGTGTAGCACTAACAAGATTAAAGCACCTGTTATTGTCGGAAAAAGATTATGTTGTATATTTCTAATAATTCGACATTGACTTGGACTGAAGCATGTCAAGTCAAGGTATTGTTAGACAAGACGTAAGAGTTCAAGCTTTCTGAAAACAATTTATTTATATTGAAAATAATGTGTAGAAATAGAATAGCAATAATTTATTTTTCCCCTTTGACTACTTTAGATACCTTCATATAATTTTTCAATGTTATATAGGATATTAGAAGAAAATTACAAGTCATTGTTGGAAAAGACATAAAAGTTCAAGCTTTTTAAAAACATATTATTTATACAGAAAAGAATGTTTAGAGATAGAAGTGCCACAATTTATTTTGTTCCTTTGACGACTTTAGATACCTCTTTGAAATATCCCAATGTTATAAAAGATGTAGAAAAAAAATTACAATACATCTTTTGTTTTTCCTTTAGTAGTATGTGTATGTGCTTCGCACGAGCATTGATAATCTAACAGGTGGTTTTTTTTTTTATGTACCTATAATTTGTTTGTTGATTATTTTTTGACTACAAGAGTAGCCAGGGACACATAGTTCAACATTTTTTCCTCTAGTACTATATTTATAGTCTTATCATTATTGAATTTAAACATATACAAATGTTTGAATCAATTAAAAGTATATATACTTCAACCTATTAATCATTAATATATTTTGGTATATTATTACTAATTATTTTAAAATTTTATTTCAAAAATATCCCATGATATCCAAACATCAATCAAATTTCTCATAATTTTCCTTAGAATATCTAACTCTTTACACTAGTCAATTAGGAAAAACTTTCACCACTTACCGAAGCATATATTAATTGGACAAATAGAAAATAGGCTTTTTTGTAGGGTCCTTCAACTTTAGAAAAAAAATGTCCTACAAGTTTTGAAAAAACACCAGTTATAAAATTTCTCCAACTTTTAATGGTAATTACTTGATTACTACTACTTTTAGAACCCAAAAAACCCATTTAAAGTAAAACAAAATTAAATTTCTTGAAGACTAAGAATTTTAATAGAATTTGATCTCCGATTGGTGAGTCAAATCCCAAATATTTCATCATGAGATATTGTTCAACTAGAAAATAGTTAGACTGGGACAACTTTTGAACAGTCTTGAAATAAAAAATTCATCTCAAAATTGTTCCAAAGTTGTCTCAAATGCATGTCTTTTAGTAGACCAAAAGACCATTTCAAAATTGTCTTAAGTTGGGCGACCTCTATAAGTTGTACTTAAAGTTGGTAGGGCTTCTTGTCCCAACTTTAGGAATGGCTTTCAGAGGTCATCTCATAGTAGTCCCAATTCACGGGTTTTAAAATAAAGTCAAATACAACTTTATTTCATCTAAAACTCTAATTTTTTTCTCCACCATTGCTAAAAAATATCAAAGCCAATTGAAAACTCCATGAAGTTGCTAGGATTTAAAGACTTCATTAAATAATTTGGCCATAATTATAGAAAACTACAAAAACTTACATATTTTTTCTATTTGGAGACATGACATATAGATATTCTACAAGTGCTATACTTATATCATACTTTGATATAACAATCTTTTAAAATATCATATATAACGTATAAAAAAAATTGAATATATAAATTATTGAAGGAAATATAGCCTTTTAAAGATGATTTAGTTATATGGACATGTAAAGAAATAAATATTAAATAAAATTGAAGTAAGAGAATAATTTTAAGAAGTAATTAATCTGTAGGTTAGTGATTAAAATTTTGAAATTCTGTGGTTCCTTTACTAGATGATTGTGATTCTACCACTTTATATCTTTATTTTAGTTTCATAAAATTCTTTATGCTTTACTTTATGTATTTTTATACTATTTAATTTTCTTCCATCCTTTTATTGTAATCACTTCATATTTCACTTTTACTAATATAAAAATATTATAGCACTTACTTGGCAATAACAAAATATCATCAATACACATGCATGTGATGAAATTAAAATCAGTAGATGCAAAACTGAGATAAATAAGGGAAAAAATATAAAAGTAAAATCTACATATGCATTTCCCAAGGAAAAATTATGTGCATGGTGCAGCTTTGTCATTCACAAATGAAATTATGTATCTTCGATGCAATGTTTAAAATATCAAGTTCTATTGTTTACATTAGAAGAGATTCTATCAAACAGCTGTAAAGCCAGTGACGACTTGGACTACAAAATAGTGAAGTCAATGTCCAAAAGACTTCCAAGTTTCAGACTAGTCTAATTGTCAAATCGTACTAAGGACTCTAAAAATAATTTGTAGAAATAGGCCAGTGGTGGGCCATTTTTGAATAATGACTTCCACTTGTTGGGGTTTAGGTTTCATATTATAAATTTGGATTCGGCTGGGTGGCGGTATTATTTTTGAGTATTTTCATTATTCAAGTATTTTTTGGGCAGTGCCATAAACTTGAGTCTGCAATTCCTCAAATCAATTGCTTGCATATATCATTATGCATTTTTGTAGTGTTGTCATATAATTGCATTTTATGTGTGTTCTTGCATTTAGCTTTCAATGTGCTTTTGCACTCAAACATAATGTGAATGAAATTTTAGTTTTCTTGAATTTTAATTATGTGAAACGCTTATTATAATCAAATGTGTATCATATATAGCTTTTTTCGCTATACTTTGCCCCTACTTATGTTTGAGGATTGGATTATTCAGACCAACCAAATATTATGATATTCTACCTAAATATTTGAGTTAAATGAGCAAACTCTACCTGCAAAATTTTTTATGTATTCAATCTAACTACTAACACACCTCTCATGGAAAATGGGGTCAACTGAGTCAATTATTATGTAGTTTAACCTTCTGTGCTTTTCTTATCTCTTGTAAACATCTTATCACATGGTGAAAACATACTTGCAAACTAGATTAAAATGAATAAATAATATAGTGGAAAAACAAACTAGGTAATGACAAATTTTAAACTAAAATTTGACTCAAATTGGATCCAACTACACTTAAACTTGGTTAACTAACCATACCCAATAAAGTTAGTGACATTCCTATGTGCTTGCATATATTTTAAAATTTACTTTAACTTGTTTATTTTTCATCTCTCATTGTCCAAGCACGAAGTATTTGGAATAATGGTCAAATTTTTAGTTATACAAATATAATTCTAGTCTAATGTTTTAAAGTTCCTTTTATGGCTATTTCTCTATCTGAGTTGCATGGATACTTCATTCTGATCTCAATGGGAAGACTTCCAACCCATTCCTAATGCTCATGTCAATGTTTTTCCTCCTTTATGAACCATAACTATAGATGTAGACTAAAACTTCTAGGTTTCCAATGCAATCATGGAAGTTGTTGAGTTGTGCTAGTGTGGGGTTGCAACACAACAAGTAAAGTTTATCTCTTGATACTTCATTAAACAATCCCTCATTTATTTGTTCCAATAAAGTTTTTTGTTGATGTTAACTCTTGAATATTTTTAAATTGCTCGAGATTGACGTAATGTCCAGGGTGCAAGTTGAATGAGCATTAGGTGGGAGATCCACCAATATACGGAGTGATACTTTGTTAACTTCCAAACCTTCTAAGTTTTTTTAAAAATTTGTAACACAATGTCAGCTTCTTCTGATTCAATAAGGATATATACTCTGAATCACATGAACCCACACTCTTAGATGTCTTTAGTGCTATAGTGAATTGAATAAAAGATTAAATAAAGGGACTTGCAAACAAAAGTAGAGTATCTCCAAGAAGTAATAAATTTTAATGAATATTTAGTTGGTTATGGTCATTCATTGCTGTTGCATCTAGTTTAATTATTTTTATTTTTTTCACTTCTCCTTTTGGTTTTTTGCCTTTGCTTAAGAAGTGTAAGAATTTTGTTTCTTGCACTTGGCTAAACAATTTGAATTTGAAGCAGATTTGTTCAATATTGTGTGAATTTGATATTTTTTCTTTCCACCAAAATGCTATTAAACATACTTCGGAATTTGAAATGGGTAAAAGTTGGATAGCACTTGATGATAGAACAATCCCCGAATATGATAAAGGAGTTCAATTATTCTTGGATTTTGCATATTCATCAATTGCTCCATTGGATAAGATTACATGTCCCTAAAAATTTGCATAAGTGATTACCCTATCATCCTATGTCAAAACGTGCTCCAACTAATTCTACTGGCATAATTGTAGATGGTGAACCCTTACTCTCCTTAGGTAGGACAAAGACTAGTGTCAAGATTGACTTCTCTTTGTGTTCCACAAAGCTCCTCTCGTACTTTTGGCTCTACTTGAATTTCCTCCACTTCTATAGGAGTTGAATCAGAAATATCACCATTCTAGCAAATCCCTCATTGAACTTTTGATAATACCCTGTGTATCCTAAGAAACTCCATTTATTAATGTTTGTGGGCTTTGGTCACAACATGATTTCTTCAACTTTCTTAGGATCCATTTAGACTCCCTCCTCAAATATTATGTGTCATAGAAATGCCATGCCCCTTAGCTCAAATTCACATTAGTTGAACTTCCCACACAACTGCCTTTCTCAGAGTGTCTACAAGACTATCCTTAAGTGTTCCCCATGTGCCTACTTTTCTTGGAGTGTTTGCAGGTCTATCCTTAGGTGTTAGCTAAAATATCATTTATGAACACCACCAAATTATCTAAATACAACTTGAACACTCAGTTCATAAGGACTACGAAAGTCACAGAGGCATTAGTTAATCCAAAAGACAACACCAAGAATTTGTAGTGTCCATATGGCATCTTAAAGGCTGTCTTAGGGATACTCTTAGTTTTTTCTTTAGCTAAAAGTACCTCGATCTTAAATTGATCTTGGAAAGCACCCTACCTCTCTTAAGTTGGTCGAATAAGTCATCAATCCTTGGCAAAAGGGTACTAATTTTTTATTGTTACTTTATTGAGCTCCTTGTAATTGATGTACAACCTCAAACTTCTATCTTTCTTCTTTACAAGTAGTACAAGGGCTCCCTAGGGTGGCGCACTTGGTTAGATTTGCTTCTTATTTAGAAGTTCTTGCATCTACACCTTCAAATCCTTTAGTTTTTCCGGTGCCATTTGATATAGCACTTTTGAGATGGGTGCCATTCCTAGAATAAGTTAGTTTTGAATTCAATCTCCTTATCCGGAGATGGTCTGGGTAAGTAGACAAGGAAGATGTCTGGAAATTCTCTAACTATGTGGATATCTTCTACTTTCAATCTTTAGTCACATGTGTTTATTACATAGGTGGGATAGACTTTGCATTCCTTCTTTATTCTACAAAAATCAACAGATTGAGCTTACTAGATCGGTTCCTAACACTCTTATAAAAGGATATTGTATCACTCGATGATGGATGGAAATTCATGACCTTCTTCCTACAGCCTACATGAGTGAAACTTTTTGCTCGTCAATCCATCCTTAGAATGACATCAATTCCCTCATGTTAAGATATATCAAATTAGCCTTCAATCCTTGATTCCCACCAAAGTCTAAGTCACTATCCTTATATATCATGTTAGGTATCAAGATCTTACCTCTCGATGTGGCTACTCTATAAAGTTGTTCTAACAATTTGGGCTAATGTTCTAAGTGTTTAGCAAAGCTTTTAGAAACAAATGAATGTCAAGCACCAAGAACGAATCAAGGCATAAGCACAAAGTAGGTCAACAACTATGTTACTTACAATTACGCCCTCAGCATTCATAGTAAACACTTAGGTATTTTCCTTTGGCCTCACACTCAACTGATAAGGCTTGGGGTTGCTACTATTGCTATTAGTGCCATTCCCATTATTAGTGTTAGTGGCATTTGGACTGGAAGTATCATGTGAGCACTCAGCAGTTCAGTGACCTTGCTAGCTACATTAGAAACATGCGTTAATTATCATTCAACACACTCTGCTATACCAACAGGTGCCATATGATACACTCTGACAGTTAAGTTAGGGGTTGACCATTATCGACCCTATTAGCCCTGTGTTGCCCAGTGGTCTAGCTTGGAGTTCAGTTTGCTTATTCCTAAAACTTGGACTTAGTTTAGGCTTCTTCAAGTTATTCTCAACTTCTTTGCAGTAGATATCAGCTTCAACTTTTATAGATGTCCCTAATAATTCATAAAAAAGTTCTAGCCTCATATAAAACTAGTGCCTTTTGAATCCGACTCTTCAATACCCTTATAAACCTTATGCATCTTTAGGGCAGGGTTAGCCATCACCATCGACAAATACTCTCCCAACGTATGGAACTTAGTGACATACTCCACTTCAGTCATGTTGGGCACCTACACCAAATTATCAAACTTCACCATCTTTTGCAGGCGAATTGCATTGGGAAAGAAACCATTTAGGAATACTTCATGAAAAATGAGCCCAAGTACTGGGTCCCTCTTCCAGCAGTGGTGAGATACCTTTCCCTCACATGGCAGTCTCAAGTATCAGAAAGGGTACTACAACCCTAGGTCGTACCTCAACTAGCACTTCCATTGGCTCGAAATTATGTTTCATCTCCTTTAGCCATTTTTGCACAACTTCAAGGTCATGTGCGCCATAAAACATGGATACGTGGGCTCTTCTCAGTGCTTTGTATGGGCTTTGGTCCCTCAATGAGGTTGAGCCTAAGTTGGGGCCAAGGCTTGTTGCTAGGCCCCTGCCACTTAGGCTACCATAGTCGAAATGGCCATTAGGTCTTCTCGCCTTAGGTTCATTTAGCCCATAGTTGACTATGGTTATAGCTGAACAGCTGGTGGAGGTAAAGGATATGCATATACTTGCTTATTCAAGTCATCCATAAGGGTGGCATATCGTAGATTTTGGGTAGCATGACGAGGTTTTCAACCATTTCTTACATAAGGGAAATTGTTCAACGGTTTAATTAATAATACGTGCTTGGAATTTATATGCATATAGAATAGTAGGACACTAATTAAAATAGCAAGACAAGCAATTATCGAGAAGAGGCAACTTTATTCTTATTATGACTTAATATAATTAACAACAAAGGAAGAACTCATCTTATTGCATGGCAAAAATTTCCTATAGTCTCATAACTCCTAGTTTAGAATCCCTAGTCTATAATTCAATGTCCATTATTTGGGTCAACTTCATTAGGCTCTTCTTCTTTAAGGTCTTCCTTGAGATCCTTTTTGGGGTCTTTCTCCTTGAAGTGGTGGCGGATCATTTCATGGAGCTCGTAATTCGTGGGGAGCAACTAGTCCTCCTACTACGCCATCCCATGACGCTTCTCTGGAAGAAGGGCCATGCAAT